>PVJH01037338.1:0-17981 GCA_004026705.1 Nesogale talazaci | reverse complement strand
GGAGATTGGAAGCCAGTGGACACAGAAAATGTACCTAATGCTTTTGAAGATGTTTTACAAGAAAGAAAAATAGGATGGTAGCTAGAAATATAGTTTTGACAAGAAAAAAAATGAAGATGGGACATTCTCGAGCAGGAGTGTTCAGACCCCACAGCAGGCCACATGCGGCCCACCCAGGCATTTATCCGGCCGCTAGGTGTCTTTGCCGCCACCGCTGTCCTGATTAGCAGCTGACTCACCCGGGGCCCGCAGTGAACTTGTTCATAGTCGCTTTTGTTATTGTAACTGTCGTCTGGCCCTCCAAAGGTCTGAGGGACAGTCAACTGGCCTCCTGTCTTAAAAGTTTGAGGACCCCAGTTCTAGAGCATATTTGTAGTCAGGTAGAAATAGTGCAGTAAAGAGGAGTAATAGGGGCTGCGCCCCGGTGACAGAAGTGGTTGAGTGCGGGACTGCGGCCCGCGGGCTTGGCGGTTCAAATCCAGCGGCGGCTCTCAGGAGCGGCACTGGGTAGCGCCCACGACCATCAGAGGCAATGAGGCCCACCAAAAAAAAAAAAAAGAGGAGCAATTGGGGCTGAGCCCCGGTGGCGTAGTGGTTGTGTGCGGGACAACGGTCCACTGGATTGGCGGTTCAAATCCAGCAGTAGCTCTCCAGGAGCAAGGGTGGGCCTCCTACTCCCACCAGAGGGCAATGATGTCCCCAAAAAAGCAAAACAAAAAAAAGAGGAGCAATAGATAATGCAGAAAACAAGATTTGCAAACGTAAACTCCTTAAAGCATCCAGAGCAAAGTTGAAGGGTTGCCTTTGATGGAAAGAGAGGCACTGACTTCATTTTAACAGGATTCGAGAACAGAGTATCCCAATTTATGGTAATGTTTCATTCTGACAAGTCAAGAGTAAGTTGGTTCTGACATAAATTGAATACCTTTTTAATTTTTTTTTTAGTTTTCTTTTTTTTTCTTGTATTACTGCCCTGGTGGAAGTACGAAGCCCAGCCTTACTCCCAGAGAGCTGCTGCTGGATTTGAACTGTTTACCCAGTGGGCCGCAGTCCCGCACACAACCACTGCGCCACCGGGGCTCAGCGCTTAGTTTTCACTATTGTTACCATTTCTTATTAATAGCTATGAATTCAATGTTTATTTGCCTTTGGACGTTGGCCATTAGAATAATAGCATCATCAAATTATGTTCTGCAACCTTATATGTAATACTTATTACTAATGCTATAATGTGAAAAAAACTGGTTGAAAGTGCCATTTGCAGTAAGTCAAATATTTCACAGGACTACCTATATCTATAAATATGAGGATTTGTAGTTTTGATGTAGGAACACGGGAGCAATCCTATTTGATTGCTTCTGTTTGTTCAATGAAATATTACCGTTATCAACTCAAATAGGGAGTGCAAAATAGGAAATATTGGGAAATCATTTTGTACACTAGGAATAAAAATGTATCAGGGAAATGTAAGTAGCACTTGTCGGCGGGTTGAGTGTCCCTTAGAAGTTTTGTGGCCATTGATTTAAAGAACAGCTGGTGAGGCTAGTCATATGATTATCTCCAGCAACTTTTAGCCGCTCTGGTTCAATACAGAGAAGGCAGATAGTTGTATACAACCAGGATTTGGAGACATGAAAGTGGAGGAGAGCATTGGATGGTAAAAAAAAGGTAGGTTAAGTAAATGAATGAGAAGCTTAAAATCCACGTCATCAAGTTGATTTCAGCTCATTGAGACCCTACATGGAAGAGTAGACATGTTCCCAGAAGGTTTCCAAGATTGTGAACCCTTATGGAGCATACTGCCTCATCGTCTCCCGCTCAGCCGCGTGGCTGATGGACTCGAACCGCCAGCCTTTAGCTTAACATCCAACGCTTAACCCATCGAACTCCAAGGACTCCTTATTAGATGCTTCCAGACCCAAACCAGATTCACTGCTATCAAGGGGATTCCTATGTCTAGCGGCCTATAGTACAGAGTAGTACACAGAAAACCCTCGGGGGATTTCCAAGTCCATGCATCTTCGTGGAAATAGAAAACCTTACCCTTCTCTGATAGAGTGCCTGGTGGTTTCAAATTGCTGGCATTGCCATTAGCGGCCCAATGCGTCAGACCACCATGCCGTCAGGGCTCCATGACAGCCCTCAAGAGCTCATTGCTCCTCAGTGGCCCTCTAGAATGAGGGAGAGCTGCCCCCTTTGGGTTTCTGGGACTTTAAGGATCTGTGGGAGTAGACAGCCTCATCTTTTTCCTGAGAAGAGGCCAGTGGTGGGTTCTAACCACTGATCCTGTGGAGACCAGCTCCGCCCACTGCACCACGAGGGCTCCCTTAGGAAGTGGGTGCTGGAGAATGTAGTCTTGAACTCAAGAGCTTGCTGGGGGTGAAGATGCTTGTTTAGGTGGTGAAATGCCTCTGGGTGGAAGACAAAATCCGTGTTGTTAAAGAGACCGGGATGTTAAATAACAGTCCACAGTAACATCAAGAACACTAAAAATCAGGAAAGGAACAAGAATAATCGGAAGATAGTAAGCCGGAAACTTAAGTCTTTAAGAAATAAGGGGCTGAGCCCTGCTGGCGTAGGGGTTGTGTGCAGGACTGCGACCCATTGGGTTGGAGGTTCAAATCCAGCAGCAAGGCTGGGCCTCCTACTGCCACCACCAAAGGGCAGTGATGCCCCCAAAAAAATATTTTTAAAAAAATAAGAAAGTGAATTGAAAAGAAGATTAAGAGAAGACATGTAACTGCACCATGAACATCTAAGACAGTGGAAATTTTGAAAGAAGAAGGCCAAAAAAGTTACAAAATTATAGTGAGAGGCACAGAAAATGCCTCTGCCACCTACTTTCTTGTTCAACGTACGAAAGGCAGCAGAGGACTTGAAAAGACTGCATGTAGATACCCCTGCACGGATATGCAAGTATAAATATGGTAGTGCTCACGGAAATATTTGCAATAGCAAAAGACATAAGCTGAAAAGAACTAAACTTCATCACTAGAAGACTGATGACCTAAATTACAGTATTATACTGTCTATTCTTTCAAACATAATGGTGTAGATTTCTGGGTTAATATGCAAGATTTCTAAAGACTAGATAGAAAAGAAAGAGGCCATAATATCCCTTTTTTGTTTAGAAAAACTGATACTTAAAATTTTTCTGATAGCTTTAACAAAGCTTTTTTATGGAAAAAAAATAGTCTGCATATAAACTTAAAGAAATTTGGTGATCCTGTTGGGTGAGCACTGGAACTGCTACCTGCAGGGTTAGTGGTTCAGACCCCCCTGTTCTGTCAGAGAAAGATGAGGCTGTCAGGTTTATAACCTTGGAACCCCTCTAGGGCTGCTATGAGTGAAATCCACTTAATGACAGTGGTGTGGCTTGTATCTGTAAGCATAGATATGACTATATGCATATGTATATATAAGTATGTGTGTCCTTCAGAAACATTATTTTGGTGATCCCCGGTGGCGTAGTGGTTGTGTGTGGGACTGCAGTCCACTGGGTTGGTGGTTCAATCCAGCAGCAGCTCTCCAGGAGCAAGGCTGGGCCTCCTACTCCCACCAGGGGGCAGTGATGCCCCCCAAAAAAAAAACCAAAAAGAAAAACAACAACAAAGAAACATTATTTTAGTTATCTTGATATTTGAAGTCTCATCATGATGCAACTTTTTATTTAATTGTATTTTGATACTTCAGATGGCACGTGTTCAATGGGCATTTGTCAAATTTCTTAGAGCAGTTGGTATGCCATGCTTTACTGTGGGGCGTTTTAAATGAGAGAATAAATTTAGCTGACACTACTAGAAAATCTAGGTTTTGCCATTTATCCGGAACCATATGCTACTTTGGTTCTTTGCCAGTACCTGCACTGTCAGCTCGAGCTACTGTCTTGACCCTGGATCGTCACGTTGAGAAGAAACACGGATTTTTGTTTTGTTGATGATAATTGAAGTCCCTTCATGGTAGAACTCCATGGTCTTGTCGTTTTAATATTAGAAAGCATCAACAAAGATGTGAGAATACAGCTTTGTAAAATGACAAGCAGTTGTAGAAATTGCTTAGCTTTAGCTTTTAAACTAATGATTAACCTGTGTTATATTATAGCTGGATCTATAGTTCTTCTGCAGATAGCATTTGTAGAGTTTCTGTTGAGGTTAATGTTTTTCTTTTCATTCCAGAATTTTTTTGTCCCTGATAAAGCCAGCAATTTAAGCATGTGGTGAGAAAATGTCCCTAACTGGTCTTGCATTCTAGAATTAGTCAATTGGGGGGGGGGGGGGGGAACAGTATTTTTTACTTTTACTTAAATATACGTGTATCTTGTTGCCATAACTTATTTTTTGTTTCTATAAAATTGCAGTCCTCTTTGGCGTTCTACAATTACCCACCTATCAGCCTGCCTCCGAGGACACAGATAATAAGTGTAAATGTATCTTTTTTGTTATTATAAGTGTATTTAAAACTGAATTTTAATTTAAGTTCAGTGGCCCACAAAATAAAGTGTTCCTTTTAAAAGCTAAAGTTTTTCTGCTTAAATTATCCAAGTATAGAAATAGTGATTTTTCAGAAATGCTATAAATGAACATTTTTGTTCATTTTTCTAACAAAATAGGATGTAGATGAGCTGGGTTCTCAGTGTGTCCTTGCGTATCTATATACAGCTTGAACTGCTCCTGTTCCCTAATGTTTGCCGTCTGCGTTAATTAATGCTTTTGGTTGCTATGGTGAATTACAGAGCACAGGAAGATGTGCACAAAGAAGTGAACTTGTTTATTCCACTTAGCTTTGGCCATCATATAGAGAAAAAGATTTGCTGTCTATTTTAACATGGGCCTCGTCAGAACATCTACTTTTAAAAGTCACTGGAGAATGGAATGAGAAGGGAAAATGTCAGGGATAATTACCTCCCTACCCCCAAATTGTTTTTCATAGATGTTGTTCCTCTTTAAGCTGACTTAAGCAACTGGTAGGAAGCTTAGGAAAGCCTTTATTAATATTTCCAAAGCGGAATATGACATAGTCATCTTTGTTGGGTATACAGTTGAACCAGCCTATTCTTGTAATTCGTTCTAACAATCTGTACAGCACTTGTATCAAGCACATTTGTACGTATGTTGTCATCATCCTTTTGAAAACATTCCTTTCTCCTTGGTATCAGTTCCTCCTTTATCCCTCCCTCCCTCCTACTCTTGCAACCCCTTGATAAATTATAAATTATTATTATTTTTGTATCTCACACCATCTGTTGTCTCCCTTCACCCATGTTTCTGTTGTCCATCCCCTTTGGAGGGCAGGTGTGTGTGTGTTTCTAATCATTGTGATAGATTCTTCTTTTCCCACTTTTCTTCCCACCTTCCTCCTACCCTCATGGTGTTGCTGCTCCCATTATTGTTTCCGAGGAGCTTATCTGTCCTGGATTCCGTGTGTGCTGGGCTGTCATCTATACCAGTGTCCATGCTTGCTCCAGTCTAGCCGGATTTGTATGGTAGAACTGGGATCATGACAGTGGTGGGGGGAGGAAGCCTTAAGAACTAGAGGAATGCTGTGTGTTTCATCCATGCTACACTGCACCCTGGCTGACTCGTCTGTTCCTTGTGACCCTTCTGTGAGGGGATGTCCCACCGTCTACCGGTGATGTTTGGGTCTCCACGCCGACCCTCCTCATTCGTATCCATGTAATTGTTTGTGTCTTCTGAAACCTCATCCTGCCAACGCCTGGTAATCACACAGTCTGGTGTGCTTCTTCCGTGTGGGCTTTGCTGCTTCCCTGCTAGATGGCTGCATGTTTAAATTCAAACCTTTAAGATTCCAGATGCTATAGCTTCTAGTAGCTGGGCACCTTCAACTTTCTTCGCCACATTTGCTTATGCACCCATTTTGACTTCACCAATTATGTAGGGAAGGTAAGCATCACAGAATACTAGGTTATTAGAACAGTGTTCTTGCATTGAGATAGTACTTGAGTAGAAGGTCCAATGCCCATCTGCTGCTTTGATAGTTAACATATAAATATATGTACAGACATATATATCCCTATCATTGCATATTAATATTTCCATATATACATGCCTATATTTATACCTCTATGTCTTTTTTTTTTGGCATCACTATAAATGTCTTTTGCCTCCTAATTCTTTCCTCTATTTCCTTTTACTTTCTTCCTGTCCCACTATTGTGTTCTACCTTCATTCAGCTCTCTAATTCCTCTCAGCTATATTGCATTTCTACACTCTTCTTGCCATTAATTTTATTTTATTTTGGGGGGAGTTTTTTGGGGGGTTTTGGGCATCACTGCCCTCAGGTAGTGGGAGTAGGAGGCCCAGCCTTTGCTCCGTGGAGCTGGAATTGAACCTCTGTCCCAGTGGGCTGCAGTCCCTCACACAACCACTACGCCACCAGGGCTCAAGCCGCCATTGATTTTAGATGTCTTGTTTTCCTTTGTCCCTGGGTTTGTTGTCTCCCCCTTTCCTTTCCCCTACCTCTCCCTCTCCTCTGTTCCCCCAGATCCAATGGTCCTGTTGTTTCCACCTCGGGATTGTTTGTCTTGCCTATCTTATACAGATAACCTCCACCTCCAGTTTACTATCCATAACATCTTCTTTCCGTTCCAATAATGCAGACATACCCTGGTACCCTGAAATTATCAGGCTAAAAGAGCGTTCCTGAGTATACTAGAATTCTACTTGGATTTATTCCTTCCCACTTCTTGGCTTTCTTTTCTACAAAAGACAGATGTACCCTAGAGGCAAGTGATGATCAGAGGGGCAGCTACAGAAAAGCAGCATCATTTTCCTGGGTGGTCTTCATTAGGCTGCTTTTAAAATTAGCTTATCAGATCAAGAGCACAAAACAAGCCTTTTATTATGTGATTCCTCTCATCAGTCACCAAGAATGATTACTGTACCACATCAAGCGAACAGCTAGCTAGCGCCCTCCCTTCTTGAAGCCATCTCTGCAGTTTGTGGCATTTACTCAAGATAAGCCACCCAAAGCGCCCGGAGGGTAGAGTTTTCCCTCAGTGTAGAGAGCAGCAGGGACTCAGACTGTCAAAGGATAACTAATTTTCTGGGTAGAAATGTGGAATCTTTTCAGTCTTGAGAATTTCATTGTTTCTGAACACTTTCATTGCCTGTATCCTTACCCCCGTCTTCCATCCTGGCTAACCCCAGCTTGTGACAACAGAGACCCGGCTTTGTAAAATGCCATCTTTCTCCTTACTGGCATGTTCTTAGGGCCCTGGATCCACCCCACCCCCACCCCAGCCCCAGAACTACTCACCAAAAACAAAGCCAAAACCTAAAAGTTACCACGTACTCCTTTTGTTCAGCCTTCACATTGACTCATTGACCAACTACATTTTTTTGTATCTTTTTTGTCGGATGCCTTCTCTCCACCCCTTCTGATGTTTCTGTAGTTCCATTCTTCTCCCTAGCTTCCCCGAATGTTACAGTAGCCTTTCATTCCCAGCAGCTCCCAGCAGCCTCCTCCAGTTAATTTCTCATGCAGCTAGAGACCAGTTACCCTTTAAAAAGGCAAACGTATTTAAAAAAAAAAAAAAGGCAAATGTAATTATGTTATTTACCTGTTAAAAACCCGTCCTGGACCTACCAGGCCTCTCTGAATTGAGAACTCTATTACACGTCAAAGTAGAGAAGTTAAGCAGATAGATATCGCAAAGTTTGGAGTTTAGAAAAGAGGTTTGTGCCGGAATTAGCAATTTGGGAGTCCGCAGTAGACAGATAAGTTAAGCAAAATACAGACGTGAATGAGATTGTCTAGGGTGGTCCTGTCCGATCGAACTTCATGCAGGGCTGGAAATGGCCGCACTATCCAGAAGGCAGACCCTGGCCACCTGGGGGCTGGTGAGCACTTGAAATGTGGCTAGTGACGCGGAGAAAACGGATCGTTCATTTTAATTTGGGTTAGCTTAAACAGCACATGGCTGATGTCCAGAGTTCTTCGTAGAAATAAAGCGAGACTTCTCCACACATGCTTTGGAATTGTATCAGGAAGGACTAGTCTCTGGAGAGGGACATCACAATGGGTTGAGTGTCAGAGAAAAAGAGGAAGATGCTCGGTGAGAGGACTGAGGCAGTGGCTACCAAATGGGCTCAAATAAATCAGTGCTCAGATCGGGCAAGTCTGGAGAGCGTGACTGCTGTGAGTTGGGACTGACTCACCTTGTCCCTCATCACGGCCGTGGGCACGACCTGAGAGAGAGCCCATCTAATCAGTGCGGCGCCCGTGACTGAGCTCAGGACCACGCTGACCTTGTCAAGAACATGAGGAAGGACCACTGAGAGACACCACGAATTAGCAACGAGTGCTGTGGGAAGAAAATCGGGAATGCGATGCCCCAGAAACCAAGTAAGAAAGTATATTGAGGAGTGAGTGATAGACTTAATGAAAAACTGCTGTGGATGGAGGAGGAAAAATAGTCATTTTTGGCTCTAACAGTGTGACTTTGACAAGAGCTGTTTATTTAGTGGAATCCAAACAAACAAACAAATCAAAACTTACTGTAATCTGGTCAATTCCAAACCATGAGCCGTAAATCTCAGAAACCCACTGCGGTTGAGTCAACCCCAACTCAGAGGACAGGGGAGAACTGCATTTCTTTCTGCTCTGTGGGAGGAGAAAGCCTGATCTTTCCCCCAGGGGATGGCTGGGTGAGTTCAAACTGCTGACCTTGGGGTTAGCAACCCAATGCATAACCAGTTTGCCACCAGAGCGCCAACTCCTATACAGCGAGGACCACAGCCTGGCCGATAACTTGAAGTTAGGCTAGCTGGGGATAATTCTGCAAGCTTTCGGAGTTTCTGCTTCCTAGGTGTGATTTTTGCCTTGCAAAACTATAAGCAAGGTAACTGGCGAGGGGGTTTTCAATTAATGATCGCTACAACTACGTTATCTTGAGGAACAGAAAACTGAATGCATGACTATTTGTTGTACAAAAATTTTTGAGTACTCACCAGATGCTAGGTACCATTCTAGCACTGAAGCTCCAACAATGAGTGGACAAAAAACCCAGCCCTCTAACCGCATAAAACTGGCTTTCTAGGGCTGAGCCCTGGTGACATAGTGGTTGTGTGCGGGACTGCGGCCCACAGGGCTGACAGTTCAAATCCAGCAGCAGCTCTCCAGGAGCAAGACTGGGCTTCCAACTCCCACCAGGGCAGTGATGCCACCAAAAAAAAAACCTGGCTTTCTAGTGAGATGGCTAGAGAAGAGAGTATAGGAAGAGAACTGAGGTTAGGAAGCACAGAGTGCTTCACTGTGACATGTCAACACAGCATTAATTTATGCCGTACTCTCACTTCTAACCTCTGGCAGAGAAAACTTGATCAGCTCTGTTTTGGAAGACAGAAGTGGCAAACTGAACCCACATCCCTGCCACCAGGTTGATTGTAACCTGTCGCGACCCCTTCGGACAGGCTGGAACTACCCCTGTGGGTTTCTGAGACTCTCTTTGGGGCCAGAAAGCCTCACCTTTCTGCCGTGGAGCAGCTGGCCACTTCAGACTGCTCACCTTGCCAGGAGCGGCCCATGGTGCACCGCTCAGGCTCCCCTGATTGCTCCTGCAGGACTCTGGCACCGAAGCCGGTGGGAGTGGGGTGGGGTGGGGGGACAACTGAATAACTGGTCGACGCTGAGCTAGCCCATGGATGGACTAGACATAAGCCAGTGATTGACTACGTAAGAACACCATGAAAAGCTTGGAAACAGAAGAGAAGGAAAAGTCAGTGACCAAATTTTTCACTTGGATGTTGTCTGGAGAATAGAATTAAACACGGTTAAAATGACAATTTTTGTTAAGGAAAAAAATTTTTAAAGTAGTCATGACATTTGATTTCATTTCCATATTTTCTCAGTCGATTTCTTCAAGGTGTTTTAGAAAGAAGCACATGGAAAAGAGATGCAAGGTGTCTTTTGGTGGATGATTGACAGATACACATGTATGCATGAATGGGTTAAATATATTTCTGCCTAGCCTATGCTGTAACCTCTAAAACAGATGCTTCTACTTGATTGCTCTTAAAGAATGCTCACTAAGTGATTTAACAAAATTACTTGCTTATGATTAAGGAGTATTATTTCCTTCACACAGCATGAGAAAAGGCAAACAGGCTAACTTTTACAGTTTTGAAAACGCTGTGATCTCTTTGTCATAGGAACTAGTCAGAGAACCCCACACTGTGTGATGAAGCCATTTTGATAAACGTCGGAACCCACGAAAGCAATACAATGTGACACACATAAAGCCAGTGGGAGAGCTCAAGTGTTAATATCAAAACTGTGCCCGTAGATTATTTTCTTTCTCTCATGGTTTCCATGGTACCTTTTTTCTTCTTTTCTGTTTCATCAAAAGGTTCAGAGACATGTTTTTAAGAAGAGGTGGAGTCCTAGAAGTGTCATTCATCTAAGCCCCAGTTTTCTTATATACTCAAAATACTGAATGTTTTTAGATCCCACGTTATGGGGACATCCAAAATGCCAGTACTTTGGAAAATGCTTTGAGGTCCCTGGTTAGAGGCCATTGTAGTGACACTGTACTAAGTATTTGACAAAGGGTTTCTACAGGAAAAGAGATGTGGAGTAACGCATGAATTACTGCTATATTGATGTATCAGAGTGAGGCACTCTGCTGCCTCTTGAATATAGAAGAATATTTCTTCGTTTGGTACCAGCAAACACTATTGTGCTATTCTAACATCCACAGCACAGAAATTAGAAGACATCCGCTCATAAACAGAAAGCAAATCACTATTCAGCATTTCCTGCTCTGTTTCCTGCCAATTTCAGATAATTAAAAGTTTTTTTAAAACCTTCTATTCCATTCTGCTTTAATTCTGCTTCCTCCACCAAAAAAGAAAGATTTAGAAATTAGAACTCTGCATATAATAACAACAAATGTTTGGCTTTTTAAAATATATATATAATCTTGTGACATTAACTCTTTCTTCATGATTATAGGCCCCAAGATATCATTGTGTTCGTAATTGGAGGCGCCACCTATGAAGAGGCCCTAACAGTTTACAACCTAAACCGCACCACTCCTGGAGTTCGCCTTGTCCTGGGAGGAACCACAGTACACAACACAAAAAGGTAAAGGAGAACATGCGGAGTCCTTCAGACTTCCCTCTCTTCCAGAAAAGAAAGTTCAGATGAAATATTGTTGTGGATAGTATCTGTTCATAAAATAATTTGGAGTTTGTGTCAGATGAAGGCTCTGTCCCCTGAGGTTCATAAATCACTTTATTTGGGTTGTTTTGTTTTGTTTCTTTTGGGCATCACTGCCCTCTGGTGGTCATGGGAGCTACCCAGCCTTGCTCCTGGAGAGCCGCTGCTGGATTTGAACCGCCAAGCCCGTGGGCCGCAGTCCCGCACTCAACGACTACGGCACCAGGGCTCAGCCATAAATCACTTTTATTAGCTCAGAGAATTTGAAAGTGGAGGCCAACCTGTGCTGTTAATAATTCATGTTTCCTTTGTTCAAAGGTAAAGGGCTGTGGTGGTTAACGCATACGTGTTGGGCTGCTAACTGCAAGGTCAGCTGTTCAAAATCACCAACCCATCTGCGGGGGAAAGACAGGGTTTTCTACCCCCATAAAAGTTACCACTTCCAAATCGCACAGGGCCAGTTCTGTCCTGTCCGGTAGAGTCGCTGTGGTTGGAAAAGATTCGATGGCAATGAGTCTGAGGTGTCCAAAGGAAAACTTGAGTTGGCACCTTGCAAATGCCTACAACACAATGGTAATGGACTCTGTAAGGGTTTTGAATGTTTGTTGACTTGTTCATAAACGTGTTCATTCAATGAGAAGATTACAAAGAAGAATAAGGTAAAGATACTACCTCATAGAAGTCACTGTTTATTAGAAAAGATTTTAATTTTTAAATATTGTCTGGAATGACAGATAAAAGAACCGTGGGTTCTCAGAGTAGCCAAGGAAACCAGCAAATGTTTCACGAAGATACCAGATGGCCTAAGCATCAGGGATGAAAAGGACACATGATGGGGCGCACATTCTAGGCAGCATCAGCCACACGAACAAGTCATCGAAAGCTGTAGGCAACGTGCACAAAGAGGAGTAGCTAGTGGTCAATATTCTAGAATGCTCCCTGTGTTAGTCCAGGTAGCATACAGAAACAAATGCATGAGCACTCATGCATGTATAAGAAAGAGTTGTATATACAAGAGCAACTGTACCTTAAGAAAACAAACCAACCCAGTCCAATCCAAGGTCCTAAGTCGGATATTAGCCCATATGTCCAATACCAGTCTATAAAGTCTTCTTCAGACTCAAGAAACACTTGCATTGACGCTGAATGCCAGATGATCACGAGCCAGATGGGTAACAAACCTTTGGATCCAGTGGCTCTGTAAACATCTCAGCACTGGCAAGGATCTCCACATGGCTTCTCAGCACCCAAGACTGCATCAGGGTGGGCCTCTATGGCTTCTCCTCCAGGATGTCTCACAGGGAGTCAGCTTTGTGTCTTGTCAGTCGAGCGTCTCTAAAGGAGGGAGTGTTGTCAGGAGAAAGTCTCCAAGGAACTGAACCGAGAGAGACAGTGTCTCCACCTCCAAGAAGGAAGGACCCCATTTCCCAGAATCCTCAGGAGAAGGGCATGTCCACAGAGGTCTCATTGACTCTCTTCAGATTTGACAGACTAGACTCCAACCCTACACTCTTTTTTTTTTTTTCAGTTTTTTTAGACACCACTGCCCTCTGATGGTGGGAGTAGGAGGCCCAGCCTTTGCTCCTGGGAGCTGGAATTGAACCTCCGTCCCAGTGGGCCCCAGTCCCGCGCACAACCACTACACCACCGGGGCTCAGCCGCTAAATCACTTTTACAATGAATTGTATATACATCATCACAGTAATTTCTAGTAGTTTCCTCTCCCATAGTCACTGGTTGCTCTCCAAATCTCCTCACTTTCCCTACCTTCCGCCCCCTCTACCAACGTCCCCGATAAACCATTTCACCCGTTACTTACTATGGAGTTACCCCTTCTGTGCTTCACAGACTGAAAAACCCAACAGAAATAATAAAATAGATAAATAAAACAGCAAGAAGAAACGAATAATAATACAAAGATACAATACAAATAAATAGTAGGAAAGAAAAGACAACTGTCAATATTTTAAAAAACAGAGAAAAGAAATCATGTCG
Organism: Nesogale talazaci; assembly: GCA_004026705.1. Classification (NCBI taxonomy): domain Eukaryota; kingdom Metazoa; phylum Chordata; class Mammalia; order Afrosoricida; family Tenrecidae; genus Nesogale; species Nesogale talazaci. Next base: position 4,808 of record PVJH01037338.1, on the reverse strand, counting down.
TGAAACAAACAAGAAATATTCGTCCCTAGAACAAATTCAGGTTGGATCAAGAGGGAGGTCAGTTTACCAAGTATCAAATTATGCCAGGTTCAATCCACCATAATCAAATTTTCATTGATCTCTGTCTGATAGTAAAGCCATTCCAGTCCCTACCCTGTGGCTAGAGGGACTCTCCCAGAGGCTTAATCTGACCGGATAGCCTGCAGATGGATCTGGAGGCTCCCATGGTCTTCTAAAAACTGGGTGTTCACAATTGAAACGCCGATATTTTTCCCTTTCTGACATTTGTATTTTGTTGTCATTGTCTTTGGGTCACACAGGCTGGTGTGCTCCTTCCATGAGGACATAGTTGACTCCTTGCTTACTGGGCTGCGCGGTTGAATACAAGCCTTTAGAAGCCCAGACACGATACCGGTTGACAGCCAGGCACCATCTGCTTTCCTCACCACCCTTTCCTGTAGCCCCCTTGTCCTCAGGGATCATTTCAGGAAGGCAGGGGCCATGGGGTGGGAATGAACTGTTCTTGGAGCAAGGCGAGAGTTAAGAGGAAGCCTGGAGCCTATCCGTTTGTCCACAGGTTATGAACCACTCTGGAGTATTTGGCGGTTGTATTATGACAAAAACAAAAACCCTTATGAGTCTTGGAAAGTTCTGTCACATTAAAAGCGTAGGCTCAGCGTTTCAATTAAAGGGATGCCTGTCCATTTTTGTCCAGCATCTCTAATTTTGTTTTGCAAGAGAATGTTTACTTTATCTAGCCTGTCATGATCTCAGAAATGGAAGTGCCAGTGTAGTTACTTATCTTGGGAAAGTATAATATGGTCGTCACATTATGTGAGCTTTATTCTAACTTGAAAACTATCAGGTAATATTATTTGGAAGGGCATCCATGCATCCTAAAATGCCAAGCTAGGGCTTTTGTACCTAATTTAAATGAGCATCATTGGATATTTTGCACTTGATCTTAGCCAAATGGCTGAGAAGCGATACATTGGATACTTTTTTTTAGCTTTTTGGGGTTTTTTTAGTTTTTTAGGCATCACTGCCCTCAGGTGGTAGGAGTAGGAGGCCCAGCCTTTGCTCCTGTGGAGCTGGAATTGAACCTCCATCCCAGTGGGCCGCAGTGCCATGCACACCCACTACGCCACCAGGGCTCAGCTGGATACTTTTTAAGCACAAAAATAACATGAGCCTCACACAGCCATTGCATTCAAGTTTCTTCTCTTGCTGCTGCTGTTTCTAGCAACGATAGTAATAACACTTAATACTTATTAAACATATATTGTGTGCTAGGTACTAAGTGCTTCACACATATTAACTCCTTTAATCTTCGTGTAGGCTATATATTATTTTCTTCACTCTTTTTATGGAAACTGAGACACAGAAAAGTTTGTTAATTTATCTAATTAAACATGGCTAAGAAGAGATAAGAGCCAGAATGTGAAGCCAGACCCATGTTGTGTGTGTGTGTGTGTGTGGCATCACTGCCCTGATGGGAATAGGAAGCCCAGCCTTGCTCCTGGAGAACTGCTGCTGGATTTGAACCGCCAAGCCAGTGGGCCACACACAACCACTACGCCACCGGGGCTCAGCCTAAGCCCATGCTTTTAATGACTTCACATATCCATTTAAGTATTATTTGAATGCTTGATGCTATACCTTTGTCTAAATAATATTTAGTAACTTAGGGTGCAAAAGGTTTTCTTATATAATGAAGGTTATAGCAGATTTTATTTTCTTGATCTAAATGGGTTCTCATGTATGTTTAGTTAAGTTATTTGCTTTTAAGTAATTTTAATTTCAAAAGATTGTTTGGCCCTTAAAAGATCCTCTGAGAATTAGTATTTTCCACGGAGTGTTTCATAGTTCTATGGCCAGTGTCTACCGATTATAGCATCTTCCTTTTGACTTGAAATATCAGATGTTTCAGAGTGATGGTCTGAGGGGCAGTGAACTGACCCATGTTTAAAAAGTTTGAGGACCCCTGTCTTGTTCCTGAGCAGATTATATTTTTTGAAAAAGGAGTTAAGTCAGCCCTGCAAAAGCTGTAGGCCTCCAACTATAGTTAATTTTGTTATTTCTTTGTCTTACTACCTGCAGGCTAAGCATTCTGCCACATTACCCTGGAGCAAATGTCTAACAACAGGAGGTTCCGTACAATCTTGAACAGAATTTCTCACTGGGTCCTGCCCAACGAGACTAGGAGAGGAAGTTGCCATGATCATTGCCAATTTGGAAAAAAATGTAGTTGGTCTCCCTTAAATATGAATGTTCTACTATCAGGTTTTGATCATTTACTTGATGTATCTGTAGTCCCTAGCCAGTAAGGAAACAATAGAAATTTATGTTTCAGAGACCAATTAATATAAATCACTGAGAGCCACACAGTGTCTGCCTTTAATAGAATGACTCAAGCTGTCTTGGATATTAGTAGCATATTCAGTAAGTTCACAACTCCTACTGCTTCTTAACACGTACTAAAATCCTTCACTCCGTCGGTGGAAAGGTGTGTGTGTGTACATTTAAAACCACAATTTTAGTACACTGGCTATTATAGTACGGCTGTTGTGAGTTAGCAATGGAAACCTTAATTTGGAACGAGTGGGAAATAGAGTCATATGTTTCTGTGACTTGTTAGGGTTTTATATTTATATATTGTGGGCGTTGCTATTGTGCAATTTCTTGTGTGCTGCATGGTATCTCTTTTAGGAAATGGTCACACGGAATAAGTGACAAAGGCAGGGCTGAGCCCCGGTGGCGTGGTGGTTGTGCGCGGGACTGCGGCCCACTGGGATGGAGGTTCGATTCCAGCAGTGGGGCTGGGCCTCCTACTCCCACCACCAGAGAGCAGTGATGCCAAAAAAACAAAACAAAACAAAAAGACAAAGGTAAACAGCCTTGGTCACAGGAGCTCAACAGCACAGAACGGTTATTCCGCGAGAAGCAGTCTGCTTTTAGATTCGCCCTCATTTTACACTTCGACGCATGTAAACTCTGGTAGGGGCTGTTCCACAGAGATGTGGTTGGCGTGTGTCCCAATCAGTGGGCAAGAGGTCATCCCTTCTGGCTGTGGGCAAGAGCGGGGCGGGCTGACAGGAAGCTCCTGGCCTTCCAGAAGGAGCCCTGGCGGTGCTGTGGCCTCGGCGTGGGGCTGCTGACATCAAGGTCGCTGACTCCAGTGTCCTCGCCAGATAGCCAAAAGATGAGGTTTCATCTGCCCTCCTGGTTATCGTCTCAGAAACCCTTAGAGGACCACGATGAGTTAGTCCCCTCAATGGAGATGGCGTTCTTCTGCCGAGGGCCCCTGTTAGTGTAATGGGTCAACCATCGGACTGTGAGCCACAAGGTCAATCCACCAGCCATTCTGCAGGGGGAGGGGGAGGCTGTCTCCGCCTCTGAAGATGGGCAGCCTTGGAGACTCCAAGGAGCAATTGGAGAGGGCTACTCTGAGTTGGCATTGGCTCTGGCGGGGGGCCTTCTAGAGAGGGCACTCTCGTGGTGCCAACTGGTAAGTGCTCGACTGCTACCGACTCTGGGACTCTGCTGCAAGAGAAAGATCTGGCCCTACGCATTCATCAAGATGACAGAGCCAAGAAAGCCACGCTGGGGGGCAGTTCTCCTCTCTCACGGTCTCACCGAAGGTCAAAAAAGGTTTGAATGTACTTAACAACATCCTTCTGGTATGGGAGATGCTTGTCATGGGATATTTCTGGACAACAAGTCACTCGGTTTCTCCTGATCTTTTTTTTTTTTTTTTTGGGGGGGGGGCATCATTGCCCTCTAGTGGGAGGCCCAGCCTTGCTCCTGGAGAGCTGCTGCTGGATTTGAACCGTCAACCCAGTGGGCTGCAGTTCCGCACACAACCACTACGCCACCGGGGCCCAGCCCCCTCTCCTGATCTTTTGACATTTTAAATAAAACCAGAGATTAATGCAAATTTATTCTGCAATCAAATCCAGCACTACCACTTATGCATTTATGGCTTTGAGTACATGCGTTAGTGTAAGTGGGTCAAAATTAGTCTCCCTATTTTCTAGAAAGTGGATTGCATGCACCCTTACTCCTCATTAGTAGTAATTTTAAAAGTCTTCATTCTTGGGGTCGTGCATTGAGCTATGTCTCCCCAAAGATGTGTCACCCTGGCCAGGCCAAGGGGGTTGGCCTGAGTCAATGTAATGCCGCACGTATCCCCACGGTGTGGTCTGATGTGATCTGCCAACCAGGGGTGAGGAGGGCGAAGACGGGGCGAAACACCCTTGCTCAGGCCACAGCCGCACTATCGGATCTAAGAGGAGTTTCCCTACGGCGTGCCCTGCATCACCTTTCATCTTACCAACGATAAAAGGAGAAGGAAGCTCATAAAGAAGAAACCCGACTACCACTAAGAAAGAAGAGCCAGGAGTAGAGAGCGTCCTCGGGACCCGGGGCTCCTGTGCTGAGAACCGCCTGGGTCCAGGGGAAGATTGATGCCGGAGCCGTGTTGTCCTCCCAGGAATGCCTGGCCCATCCACAGACCTTCCCCCAGAGCCCACAGAGAGAAAGCATTCCCCAGTGGTCGACACCGTGACCTCAGACAGAGAGCCCTGGCGATGGAGGCTCCTCGGTGGGCTGGTAATCACAAGGGTAGAAGTGAAAACCACCCGCCACTCCGTGGGAGAAAAAGGAGGCTCTCTGCTCCTACAGAGGTCAATAGACTGAAACCTACAGGGGCAGTCCTGCGCTGCCCTGCGCACTCACTGTGCATCAGAATGTGTGTGTGAGAAACTGCACGATGGTACTTTTCTGTTTGTTAAAGTCATCCACCTGTA
>PVJH01037337.1:0-17850 GCA_004026705.1 Nesogale talazaci | reverse complement strand
AAGTCATCACCACTTCCTGCCACTGCTTCATGCATGGTTCTTCTCCCCAAAGGAACCATACAAAATCATGAAAAATAATGTAAATGTTTACACTATGTATCCTTGAAAGGGAAGCTCAGAAGGTTAATTTAGCACATGAACCAAGCCTTTCTATACACCTGCATCCCAATATCTTCTCTCTCTCTCTCTCTCTCTCTCTTTCTCTGTCCCCACAGTGTGTTCTTCATACTAGGGGTTGTTTTGAGTTTATGTCCTTCCCCTGTCCTTCCCACTCCAACCCTGCACATCCTACATATGGCTCTCCCTGCAGCAAGAGGTTCACTCTAACTGCTGTTTCTTTTTTTTGTGGGGGGGGCATCACTGCCCTCTGGTGGTGGGAGTAGGAGACCCAGTCTTTGCTCCTGTGGAGCTGCTGCTGGAATCGAACCTCCATCCTAGTGGGCCACAGTCCCGCGCACAACCACGACGCCACCGGTGCTCAGCCCTAACTGCTGTTGCTTAATGAGAAGCAGTACCTAGGGAGCTTGGGAATATCCCCATTACTTACCCTTTCAGATAGACCATCCCAACACCTCCCTCAATGATACTCAAATTACTGCCACGAGATAAAATAAGAGACTACTCTCAAGATACAAAGGAGTCTGCCACGAGCAGAAGCAGAGTAGCTGGCTCACCATATTGTACCAGGCAAGTTTTCAGAAGCAGAGTCCTCCTGTCTCCGTCCGTACTGATGAAACCCCGCAGAGGAGGATAATCTGCCACCTTCATCACCAATGTGTGAGAATGACAGATTCTCCCCCTGCGCCCGACATGCATGAACTGCAGATGGTAAACAGCTCTTCCCTCTGAAAAGTGGATTACATCTCAGGCTGTGAAAATGCCCCCCAAAAGAACATAGCTTCTTGCCACTGTGGATTTACCAAAGTCTTTGTGACCAGAATAATTTTAAATAGAACTGCCCTTTGGAAAGCTATAGATGCTCCTGGGACAAACAACACTTATTGTCATTTGGTGCTGTGGAATTGGCCCCAACTCACAGCAACCCTCTCTACGACAGAATGAAACGCTGCTCAGGCCTGGGCCATCCTCACCAGCACTGCTGCAGAACAGGGGTCCTCACACTTTGTAAGCAGGGGGCCAGTTCACTGTCCCTCAGGCCATTGGAGGACCAGACTAGAGTTAAAAATTAGAAACGATGAACAAATTCACTGCAGGCCTGGGATGAGTTGGCTGCTAAGGAGGACAGCGGTGGCAAAAACACCGGGGGGGCCTGATAAATGTCCTCGGTGGGCCACATGTGGCCCGCAGGCCATAGTTTGAGGACCCCTGCTGTAGAATTACATCTAATGCTTCGAAAACCAAACTCAAAAGGCAAACACAGCTCCATGAGAAGTTTATTTCCCCAAGAGGTGGTTTGTGGCCGCAATCCTTTTGTCTCCCAGAATACAGCTACGGCAATACAGGCGCAGGGAGCTTGCTTTCCTGAGGTGCTGCCAAGTTGGTAAGGATTCAGAGTGACCAACAAAGAACAAAACAAAATATTTGTCAGTCCTGACCCCAAATCATTGCTAGACTGGTTAGCCTCTGTGTCAACTCTATTTCACGGGTTGTCTTCCTTCCTTTTGTTTTGTTTTGTTTTTGTTTTGGGGCATCACTGCCCTCTGGTGGTGGGAGTAGGAAGCCCAGCCTTGCTGCTGGATTTGAACCTCCAACCCAGTGGGCTGCAGTCCTGCGCACAACCACTACGCCACCGGGGCTCAGTCCCGTCTTCCCTCTTTTTGCTGATTATTTTAGCACACACGATGCCCTTCTTAGGTGTCCAAAGTAAAAGACTCCCCAGGTTTACTTCGAAGGAACGTCCTCATTGTCCTTCCTCCAAGGCGGGTTTGTGCATTTTCTGGCTTGGGCTGTTGACGTTAAGTTCTGCAAATGAATTTAACTCATAGTGACCCAGTGTACAACAGAACAAAATCCTGCCCGATCACAAACCCACCCAAGGGGAGGGTACTGTTTATGTCTCCACATGAGAGGGCGAGAGGAACCAGACTTCAATCTGGTGCACCAAGTACTGAATGCAGCCTACCGGCATGAAGCAGGGAACCAGTAGAGAGGTCTGCGGGGCCAGCCCAAATCCAAACAACGTGGACAGCCACCACCTGTCTTCCCCTCCCAGAAGAATGCACTACAGAGGACATCAGTGAGGCTGCAGCTCAGAGAGAGGGGAGGCACATCTGAACAGAGCACACAGGAGCAAACCAAGTCCCAAGGAAGATATTCCTGCTCAGAGCAGCCAATGCACAGAGAAGACCATAGGGCCAGCCTCATTATGAGACAAGATGTCCCTCACTGACCCACAGCATTGTGAGAGACAACACTGGAGGCACAGTACTAGAATCCTACCTGATCTGACCCCACCACACTGGGGTGAAATGCTAAGGGCGTGCAATATAGCAGCAGGGGGAGCAAAGCAATGAAGTCCCATGGAAATACCAAAAAGAGGCTTTGGGGCCAGCGAATGGTACCCCCATCAGACTTGACTGGAAAACATTCCAAAAGGTTAACAGACTTGGAAATATTTCTAGGGTTTTCTTTTTTTTAATCGTTGTTGTTTGGTTTTGCAATGCTTTGTTTTGTACTTATTATTTTATTATTGCCTCTATTTGTTATCTAGATAAGAGAAGCAGGATAAACAATCTGGAGGAGAAAACAAGGAGACTGATGATTCTGGGAAGGGGTGGGGGAGGGTGGTGCATGGGAGAAGGGAGGCATGGAAAGGAAGTTGGTTTTAACAAACCCAGGGACAAGGGAATAAGAAGTGATCTGAAATCAATGGGGGGAGGGTGTAGGATGCCTGGAAGGGCTTGATCAAGGGGAATGTAACCAAGAGGAATTAATGATACCTGAATGAAGAATGAAGGGGATATTGGGAAAGATATTGGGAAAGAGGAAAGTAAAAAGAAATAGAGGAAAGAGTGAGGAGGCAAAGGACATTTTTAGAGGCCTAAATACAGGAGTGTACATATGTAAATATATTTATATATGATAGGAAAATAGGTCTATGTAAATAAATTTATATGCTAAGTATTAAGATAGCAGTTGGACATTGGGCCTCTACTCAAGTACTCTCTCAATGCACGAATGTTTTTATAAAAATAACCTGGCATTTCATGATGCTCACCTTCCCAACATGATTAATGAAGACAAAATGGGTGCATAAGCAAATGTAGTGAAGAAAGCTGATGGTGCCTGGCTACCAAGAGATACAAACCCTTTTAAGGGAATCTTAAAGACTTGAAGATAAATAAGTGGTCAACTAGCTGAGAAGCAAAAAAGTCCACATGGAAGCAGCACACCAGGCAGTGTGATCATGAGACATCGATGGGATCAGACATCAGGTACCAAAGACCCAGAACAAAAAAGTACATCAATGTGAATGAGGGGGGTGTAGAATAGAGAGCCAAAGCCCATTTGAAGACAACTGGACATCCCCTTACAGAAGGATGGAAGAGATGAGTCAGACAGGGTGCAGTATAGCACTGATAAAACACAACTTCCCTCTAGTTCTTTTATGCTTCCTCCTCACACATTATCATGATTCCAATCCTACCTTACAAATCTGTCTAGTCCAGAGAATGTACATGAGTACAGGGAAGAGCTGCAAACACATGGAATCCAGGACAGATAAACCCCTCAGGATCAATAATGAAAGTAGTGATACTAGGAGGATAAAGGGAAGGTGGAGGGAGAAAAGGGAAACAACCACCATGATCTCTATATAACCCCCTCCCTGGAAAAAAGTGGATGAAGGGAGACATTGGTCAGTGTAAGACACGAAAAAAATTATAAATTATCAAGGGTTTGTAAGAGAGGAGAGCGGGAGGAGAGGGAGGGGGGAAATGAGGAACTGATACCAAGGGCTCAAGTAGAAAAAAAATGTTTTGAAAATGATGATGGCAACAAATGTACAAATGTATTTGACACATTTGTATACGTATATATATGTGTGTGTCTGTGTATAGCATCTATATGCTGTATGAGCCCCCAATAAAACGATTTAAAAAACAAAACAAAACACTGCCCAAGCCTGTACTATCCTCATTGCGGTAGCCAGTGTGTCAATCCATATGGTCATGGGTCTTCTGTTTTTTGGTGCCCCTCTACTTTACTAAGCACGATGTTCTTCTCCAGATACTTTTCTGCCCCTGTAATGTGTGTAAAGTAAGTGAAATGAAATCTCTTAATCTTTGCCTCTAGTGAACATTCTGGCTGAATATTCATTACAAAAAACAGATCAAGGCAAACTTGTTTGTTCTTTTGGCAGCCCATGTTACTCTCAATATTTTTTGCCAGCCTCATTATTCAAATGCACCGATTTCTTCTTTGGTCCTCCTGATGCATTGTCCATCTTCCACATGCACATGAGGCTTTTGAAAACACCGTGGCTCAGTTCAGGCGCACCTGAGTCCTCAAAGTAGCATCCTTGCTTCTCAGCACTTGACTTGTGCCACAGATTGACCCAATGCAGTGTATCATTTGATCTCTTGACTGCGGCTTTCCTTGATCCTCGATCGTATACACGAGCAAGAAGGAATTCTTGACAACTCCAATCTTTCCACCATTTCTCATGACGCTACCTATTAGTCAAGTTTTGAGAATTTTGATTCTCTAAAATGCAATTGTCATCCACATTAAAGGCTGCAGTCTTATGGTAGTCCAGGATTTAGTCAACATCCTACACATTTCCTACAATTTGCAAGTTTCAATCTTCCCTCTTCATTGTTCCAACTTTCACATGCATATGGGGCGATGGAAAGAAACCTGATGTGTCAGGTGTACCTTAGTCATTAAAATGACATCTTTGCTTTTTAATCTTTAAAGAGATCTTCGCCATAGGTTTTCCGTATGTTGTTTGATTTTTTTATTGTTAATTCCAAGGGTGTAGATTGTTGACCCAAGAAAAATGAAATCTTTGACAGCTTCAGGTTTTATCATGATGTTGCTTGTTGAATTGATTCTTATTGTACATATTGTTTTATGTTCAAATATAGTCCAAATTGAGGGCTGTAAACTTTTACCTTCAAAAGTGCTTTATGTCATCTTCACTCTGCGTACCTCAGATTGTTAATGAGCCTCCCTCTAAATCTGATGCTGCATCCTTCTTCATACAGCTCAGTGTCTTGGATTATTTTCTCAGTATTTATGTGTAGATTGAATACGGTGGAAATATATGATGAATACAAGTGATTTGAGTGAATGAAAATGGAACTGCAACTATTAACATCACACACTCAGTCACACACACACGGCTGACTACTGAAGAATTATGGGCCTGGATGAAAAGAAAGGATGAACAAAGAGAGAAAGAGTAGAGTGCTCAGTTATATGTGCTGGGAAGAACTGAAGCCAGTAGTGAAAAACCATACTATGAACCTGTGCCACAAGGTTGATACTGACTCCTGGTGGACTGCATGAGTGGCCGAGTTGAATTGAATTGTGGTGTGAAGGATATTTAATGGCTATTTTTTTTGGAAGTAGATAAACAAAGCCTTTCTTCTAAGAAGAATTGCTAACCTTTTGGTCAGCAGCCAATTGCTTGTTCCAGGGGTGTTCAATACATCTACTAGTGATCTACTAGTCAATCGCAATGCCATGCGGGTAGATCGCGTGGCATGAAAACAATAGATTTAGGGTTAGGGTAAGGGTCGGTGTTAGACTTAGGCTTAGTTTTAGAGTTATTGTTAGGGTCAGACCTAACGGTAAGTTCAATCGCAATTGATGTATTGAGCACCCCTGGCTTAATCATTTGTGCCATCCAGTGGCCTAATGAGTCTATGCTGTTGCTTTATTACTTGCAGCTGAGTCAATTCTGCTTGTGGCAGTGCTTAGATTTATGACTTAAGGCGACACCATGTAGAAGAACTATTCCATAAGGTTTTCAAGGCGGTGACTCTTTGGAAGCAGCTCATCAGGCTTGTCTTCTCAGGCACCTCTGGGTAAGTCCAAATTACTGACCGTTCAGCTAGTATTGAGCACTTAATTGCTTTCAATGTGATGGAGGAGAGGGAGTCTGAATTTTTTTTTTTATTTCTTTTAGGATCTATTGTTGAGAGAGGCTTTTCGCCCACAGCCACACAGATAGAAAGTAATAAACCTGAAATTGAATTTGTGTCCATAAGACTCCAAACCTCTGTTGACTTGTAGTATAGAGAATACTCAAAAGAAAACTCACTGTCCTGGAATCAGTGCTAACTCCTATGGACCCTACAGGACAGATAGAACCACCCTGTGAGTTCGCCAGACCGTAACTCTTTATGAGAGTCACTATGTGTGGAATCAATGTGGTGGCAGTGAGACTGAGATCAGAAGAGACATAGCACCGAAATGAAACCTACGCCTGTCCAGGAAAGGGAGATCATGAGAACACTAGAAAAAATGTGAATGAGACATAAAAATTGATGGGTGTTGCTGCTGTTGTTAGTCAGTGTGGTTGAGTGAACTCAGACTAATCGTGACCCTGTGTAAATAAGACGAAACACTGCCTGGATCTGCAACAGCCACACTAACGTTGTGTTGGAGCCCAATTGTTGCAGCTATTGTGTCAATATGTAGTACTCTATTAATTTTAATTTCCTGGTTTAGATAATTCCGCTGTGGTTAATTAAGGTTTAGCCTTTGAGGATTCAGAGTGAAAGATATATGCAGGAGTTCTTTGAGCTCTTTTTGGAACTTTTAAAGTCTAAAATTACTTCAAAATTAAAATTCAAAAAATGCAAAGTGATCACCTCCAATGAAGCAATTGACATTCTCTCTGCATTGCAAGCTATGTTGGTTGATGTAAGGGCTTTAATTTTCCTTTTATGGATGATGGAAACTATTAAAGGGTTTCCATTATAGTGACATGCAGGGCCCAACACTGAGCCGTATGTGGGGAAAATTAATGAGCTCCTTGGTTAGAGGTTGAAGGTGGGATTATCTTCACCTTGACCATAGAGTTGTGAGGGATTATAGAATCATCTAGACTTTTGCTACTTGAAGCACGATTTGTGAATCAGCAGCAGTGGCATCACTTTTCAGAAGTGTAAGGTCTCAGCCCCCCATCCTGGATCTGTCTGTTGATTCAGAATCTGAAGTTGAACAATAGCTCTAGGTGATTTATATGTAGATTAAATGTTGAAAATATTGGTTTATCCCAATGGTTCTCAACCTTAGACATGTATAGATTCAGCTAGGGAGATTTAAAAATAATAGAAGCCTAAGTCCTGCTCCATGGATAGTGATTTAATTGAAGAAATGGGGACACAGAGATTAGGGGTGAGGGTAAAGGATACAGTACAAGAACTTATTTTAACAGTATTATTTATTCATCTTTTAAAAAATGATTTTATTGGTTTATTAGTCACATATCATATAATTTAATAGCCCAATCATATTGAGATGATTTTTATAATCATCACCACAATCCATTTCAGAACAGTTTCTTTCTCACTTTTGTTGTTAGATTCCCATTTCTCCCCACCTCCCATGCCACACCCCTATGTAATTTGTATCCATTTACTGTCTCTATAGATTTACCTGTCCTGGATTCTATATACAGAAAATCATATAAAACAAAAACAAGAAAACAAACAGACGAACAAAAACACCACCAACAATGACAAAACAAAGCAGCGAAGAAGAATCTTAATTAAAAAGAAAGTAGAAAATATGAAATCTTGTAACAACTTTAAAATGGCTCAAAAGAGAGAACAAATGATAAACTAACTATTCTGCTATAATTGACTTCACAAAGGTCCCTGTCTGATAGCAGGGCTATTCACATTTGCGAACTACAGTCAGAGCTGATTCACCAGAATCCATATGAGGATTCTGCAAATGTCATCCACAGCCTTCTGCAAACCAGTGTCCACAATTTAAGCTCTGATACCGTTTCCCTCCTTTGGATTTTGATTTTATAATTTACATTCCTTGGTTCACACAGGTTGGTGTGCTTCTTCCATGTGAACTTAGTTGATGCCTCATTTAGATGGCTGCTCATTTGAAGTCAACTTTTAAGCCCCAGATACTACTCTTTCTGATAGCCAGGCACCATCCTTATTTCTTCACCACACTTAGCTGTACCACCCATATCTTGAGATTATTTCATGAGAGTGAGAATCATGCAGGGCCATATAATAAGAACTAATTTTCTCAGATTAAGGCTATGATTAAATGTAAACCCTAGATATATATTCATATATCTATGGTTTATACACATTTTGATTCACTTAGGGATATCATTATTACTTTATGATAGGTAACATTGTGATACTTGGATTAGAGATCCTCACTTTATCTGTGGAAAGAAATGTCTAATATTTCCACATTATTTTGATTTAACGAACTACTAGTTATTTACATTCTTCACAAGTGAGAGTCCTTGATTAAATTTGCCAGACCCCTGACAAAAACATGGCACCTCTGAGCAGATGAGTTGAGGAACCTTGGGGCTGTTCTTTCTCTGTGACGATTCAGAACAACCTCTTTTCTAAAGCATTGCAAGCAGCAAACGGAGAAGAATGAATATGTGAACTGAGATTAATTTGATGATGCAATGGCATGTCCCCAAACAATTTTGACATATCTTGTGCTTGGTGTAAATATAAAGGAACATGGTGCATGGTATCCATGCCATACATTTCTGTAATTAGGATTACTTTCATACAATGGAGCTGAGGAATTTTTAAGTCAGTTCTGATTTGAGTACTGAGATGCCCATGAAAATCTATGAATTTTAGGACAATTTCCATCTGGTCAGGAAGAAGAAAAGATGCTCTAGAAAGTAAAAGGAATTTTGCACCCTGAGTGTCTGAAATTGAGTCAAACTAAATGTTGGAAATTCCAATGGAAACCTCAGGTTGGTGGGCAAACTCCAAGAACTTTGGGGCTGGGCTCTAATTCCTATGTTCTGCTGCATCCAACATGTGGTGCTGTGTTAGACTGGGTTCTCTAGAGAAGCTTATATGTGTATGATGCTCATATGTGTAGGGATGTCTATATGTCTAGAGATGCATATATATGTATATGTATATATGTTTTTAGAAAGAGATTTATATTAAGAAATGGTTCACTTAGTAGCAGTATCTAAGTCCAGTTCAGGTCCATGAATCAGTTGGTAAGCTAGGGGTTTCTCTCGACTCAGGTAGCTGTGAGAATTTACAAACCAGCATGTAGGAAGACTGTGTCTGGTGCATGGAGAATTGAATGGATCCAAGCTTGATCATCTGCTATGGTTCCTGGGATAAATAGGCAACATGATAGGAGGTTATTGACAAGATGACAAGCTTTTCTGGAGTCTTCTTAGAAAGAAGCAGGCCCCATCCTCAAGGCTGTGACCTAACCAGGGGGGCTGTGTTTCACCCAAACCTGTTGAGTTGATTACATATATTAGATCCCATCAAGGAGTTTATTACATTGTGTTAGGTCACATCATAAGGGTTTACTGGCAATTTATTGAGAGTCTTGGCACAGCCAACCTGACACAAAACCTATCACAAGTGGTTATGGTAGGTGAGCACCGCTGGTGGTGAGATGTGCCTAGACTGGATCAATGAGCATGTGTGAGACAGAAGAGACACAGAAGTTCTGTGTGACTCCATGAGAGACAGAGCAAGGGCCTGGTGTCCTCATAGCAATGGCTTCAGGGTGGAAATCCCCATCAATGAATAGAGTCAATAAGAGCTGGTGCAGGATTTCTAGTCAGCAGGGAGAAAGCACCACTGTCTAAGAACAATCACCATTAATCATCTAAGTTGAAACAGTAGACTAAATGTTGGAGCAGTAGCTCACAATTCAGCAGGGGATGCCCGGAAGATGGAAATTTATGCCCAAATATGAAGAGAGATAAGGGACATCTCAAGAAGATCAGCAGGAAAAGGACTACAAGAGAATCAGAAAGCCCTCTTCCCTATCAACTTGAATATACAAAGCTGCTTCTTCACTGAAAGCCACCAGGATGAAATGAGGCAAGAAAAGGCAGAAACTCTGAAAGACTGAGCAATTATGCAAATACATTAAATGTACCCAAAATAGACTCTAAAGCCAGAAAAGCTTGAGTTACCTTGCAAGGACAAATTTTAATCAACCCACCATCCTCACCAGCACTGGGATGAACTCCAGGGCAAAATGAGATCAGGTCATTTTATTATAAAATATGCATAGCTTGTCTCCTAAGAGATGGCAGAGTTCTTGATCTGCAGGCTAGTTAAAGAAAAAATTAAAAAACAAATAGCTTTTCAGTTCTAGTATGAATACTTAGACCTTACTGCATTTAGTCAATAGGGCAGCAGCAGTGGTGGTTCAGTGGTAGAACACTCATCTCTCATCAGGGAGACCCAGGTTCAAATTTTGGCAAATTATCTATTTCTTGCACAGTCACCACTCTTTTGTCAGTTGACCCTTATGTGTTGCTGTGGTGTGGAACAGGCCTCAGCAGCTTCTAGACTTCTTAAGCTTCTAGCTTAAGATCAGAAGAAAAGTCTGGTGATTCACTTCTGAACATTAGTCCCAGCCAAACCCTATCGTTTACAATGACACAAACCTCTTGGTTGTCATGCCTTGAGGGCCGACTGAACAGTAGCTAACAACATTTACTACAGGTGCTACCAGGTGTTGCCTCTGGTCAATATACTCACCTGGTAGCCAAAGATTGTAGGTTTGATTGTACCCCACAACACTTTAGAAGGAAGGCTAGCAATCTGCTTTGAAAAACCAGACCTGGAGAACTCTGTGGAACACCATTCTATTCTGATACACATGGGGTCACCGTGAATCAGAATCAAATTGACAGCAATTGTCTTGTTACATTTAATAGTTGATTCAAGATTACCTTCTATCCTTGGGGAAATGGCTTGCCTAAAGCAGAGATGGATATTAATCGAGCTAATACCCTTTTAGTTATATCTTGAATATTATCTCTGTACAAGGAGAAGGCAGAGAAAGATGGGACAATATGGGAAAGATTGAGGCAGGACCCATTTAATTGGTGTGTTTTCATTTCTTTTGTCCTCTACTCTTGTAAAAGACCACCAGGAATACATCTTAACTGAGTTCGAGGGAGGAGAGAGATTAGAAACAAGGGACTACCTGTGTATTTTTAAAATTTAATCATTTGATTGGGGGCTCATATAGCTCTTATCACAATATGTCCATCCATCCACCCATCCATCCATCCATCCATCCATCCATCCATCCATCCATCCATCCATTGTGTCAAACACATTTGTAATTTCTTGCCATCATCATTTTTTAATCATTTTCTTTCTACTTGAACCCTTGGTATCAGCTCCTCATTTTCCCCCCTCCCTCCTCACCCCCTGTCCCTCCTGTACCCTTGATAATTTATAAATTATAATTTTTCCATGTCTTAACTAACTGATGTCTCCCTTCACCCACATTTCTGTTGTCTGTTCCCTAGGGAGTTATATATAGATAAATGTGATTGGTTTACCTTTTCTTCCCCACTTTCACCTTATCCTTCTGGTGTCGCTACTCTCATTACTGTTCCTGAGGGTTTATCTGTCCTGGGTTCTGTGTGCTTTTATCTATACCTGTGTACATACTCTGGCCTAGCCAGATTTGTAAGGTAGAATTGGGATCATGCTTTTTGGGGTGGGTGTGGGGGAGCATTAAGGAGCTAGTGGAAAGTTGTATGTTTCATCAGCATTATACTGCATCCTGGCTGGCTCCTCTCTTCCTTGTGATCCTTCTTTAAGGGGATGTCCAATTGTCTACAGAAGGGCTTTGTGTCTCTACTTCACACGCCCCCTCATTCATATTGATATGACTTTTCATTCTGGGTCTTTGATACCTAACACATGGTCCCATCGATACCTCATAATCACAAAGATTGGTGTGCTGCTTCCATGTGGACTTTGTTGCTTCTTGGCTAGATGACTGCTTGTTTGTCTTCAAGTCTTTAAGATGCAGACACTTTACTTTTTGAAAGCTGGGCTCCATCAGCTTTCTTTACCATATTTTCTATGCACCATATGTCTACCTTTGGATGGCTTTGAAGATGAGGAAAAATCCCAACTAAATCAGCCTAAGGGGAGCTCAATGCTCCTCTTATTCAAAGGCCACGTGTATCTCTAGGGGGTTTTAGGATGGGTTTAGAAAGTATAGTGAAAAGGACAAAAGTAACTCCAGAGAACAAAAGAATGAAGGACATGGCACTCCTGGCCCAATCCATCATTGGAAACTCATCGACATGTCTGAAACCACACTCAGGTTGGCAATATTGAAAGCTACGCTTGCTAAGCCAAATAGGCTATCAGAACTGTTTGTATAACTAAGAGGAAAAAAACACTAGCAAAAGCAGCTCCAAGTGAGTGAAGACTCATCCAATTGACAAGTAAAAATGGCATAGGACAAGCGCCAAAGAATAAGATGAAATTTTAGCACTTGAAAATTACCCAGATGAGATTCTCTTATAAGGCATGATTTTAATTCTAATTGTTGATGGAAAAATGTTTGCCTCTTAAAGGGAAATGTACATTTTACCCCAAAGATGGTGTCTAATATTTTGGCTTGCCTAGCTAAAGCATATTCTTCAGTATGATAAATACAGATTGTGGCAAGTCTCTTCTGTAAGTGTCCCATATAGATCTAGCAAAAACATAAGGCATACAACCTTTTGACTTTACTGGTGGCGATATTGTGAGAAGAACAGAAATGAACACTTCAAAATTCCATCTGTCAGCCACTTATCAGAAGAAATTAAAGCAAAATGAAATGAATGCAAGCAATTGATTAAATGTGGGAAAGGAAACGAGTTTACGGTTGGTCATTGCTTGGACTCTGGCTTGGCCAACATATCATAAAGTCCACAGAGGAACACAGTCCTCATTTCTAGTTAAAATGAAACAACAAAAACATCAAAAGGAGATCATCACAATCTCATTTCTAGCAGAAAACTTTATCATACGTTAGGTAAACTGAGGCAGAGTTCAGACAAAGATGTGAAGCAAAGGGTGGCTTTATTAAGAGAAAAGACCTTTTGAGAGGGGAAGGGAGAGCAGAGATGGGGGCAGAAGCACTTTACTCACTGGGTGGGTTCCACAACCTAGAGTGTAGGTTAGGGGAGTTGTGACTGGTACTGGGATGGTGGGATTGAAAAGGGGATGTGGGATTGATGGTGCTACAGTTGCTAGGAAACAATGCTAGGGAGAGGGGGGCTGTGTTCTGCCTGGCAGGTAAGTTCTGGGAAACGCTGAAGGCAGGTGCTTTGATGTTCAAGTACTTTGAAGCTTAGCAGATCATCCTTCTTCTTGAGAGACTGGAACAAGGGGTGCCTGGTCCTGGAGAGGCAGGAATGAGAGCTGGAACAAGAGGCTGCCTGGTCTAGGCCTGATCTAGGCCTGACCCATACAGTAAGCAATTGACCATTATTCCCAGCACAGTAACAGCAGCATTGTTAAGATTTTTTTTCTCATGATGAAATGAAAGCTAACACTTTTAGATTGAGATTGGCAGTCCTTAGGTAAAGGAAGTTCCAAGCAATGTAGACACTGAGCCTACCGTTCACTGCCTGAGAGGCATGGCCATATGCTAAATTACTGAAGGTTTATTCAAGTTCAGTTTATTTTCTTGTGAGAAATTTCACTGCTTACATGTAAGAGAGATGAAATATTTTGCTCAATGTTGCCATACAGGTCAGAATAGGATCAAAAGTTTCAATAGCAAGAAAGCTGCGGTAATCTGAGGGACCATGCCAACACTGGTCTCCTTACTCCTGAGACCAGAAGACTATGGTTCCTAGTTACCAGTATCAAGGCCCTGAAAAGGACAGATTGGGAGAAAAATGTCAAACAGAACCTAAAGTCATCAGAGACTGGACTCAGTGGTTAGAGAGTCACCAGTAGGATCCTCACCACCAAGAAGACTAGGAACCCTAGTGGTTTGGAAAAAAACTTAATCCTATGTCACAATGACCCACTATTTAAGATTTAAAGGGCAGCATTGTTTACCCAGTGACAAAGTCCAGAGGTTTAAGAAGGAAGGAGGAAAAGAAATAAGAAATGTAGGGAAGAAGAGGGGTAAGTGATGGCATGCCAAGATGATTGCAGTGGATGAGTTGAAACCAAATACGTATGAGTTCTTGAATGTAAAAGTGGTGGTCTGCTCTATAAACCTCATTTAATTCAGTTTTTTTAAGGGAAGGAGTTGATTAAGCTATCTACAAATGCTGTGGGTCATCTTTTAATTTTGTGAACTTCTTGTCCTGGAAAGATTCAAGCACTCTTTGCATAAAATGTATAAGTTATGTTTCGGTTAGTCAAACATGTGGCAAAAGTTTGAAGATTTGAAGTAACATTTCCGCCCTGAAAGACTGTGATCATCAGAGAGGACTAGGTGATCAAAGAGGCATGGGCATGGGCATCAAGTGACAGGACCTCATGGTTTCACGTGTCAGGTATGTGTTAGGGTTACCTTTTCTCCTCAAATAATGTGTCAGAGGTTCCTATGACTGCATGGAATTATGATCCCTGACCTTTTTGTTCATAGCCAAAAGCACCTTCTCTGACAGTTTTCCTGATCTTGAACTCTCCAGCGAACGACTAAGCAGGGTGAGACACATATTGGTAATGTCTGTGTCGATTTTATTTTGTGATAAGAGTTTTGTTTCAAAGTCAGAAAGGTGCAATGGAGAATCTACTGGCTAAGCTTCATGAAAAGAAGAATGATGTTCATTTTGCAGCGACTGAGGTGCAGAATAGGATAAAAGAAGTCAATGAGACTAACAAGCCAGTAGCACAGGAAATGAAAGTGGCCATTTCCCCCCTTAATAATGAAATGAATAAGAAAGGAAAATCTCTCTTACAGCAGCAAGAGAATGCTATGAAAGAAAGAGGGATGAAGTTAATTCAGCGGCAAAATGACATCACAGGCCTATCTCGGCAGGTGAAGCACCTTATGAACTTCACAAGCTGGGTGATTGTGTGTGGGAGCAGCACGGTACTGCGGTGCAGCAAGCGACTGATTCCTCTTCAATCGCATCCTATCTTGAAAGCACGATGTGACCCTGTCCCCGCTGCTAATGGAGCACTACGTTTCCATTGTGGTTCCACCCTCTGGGCAAAGAATGTGGTCCATTTAGGTAATCTAGTAATAGAGCGTCAACCAGCTCCTGGTCATACTCCTAACGTTGTAGTTGGGCAAGTTCCAGTTTGTGAAGTTCATGACGTGCTTCACCTGCCCACATAGGCCTGACATTTTCCTTTCTTATTAATATCATTGAATCTAGGGGCCGCCTGTCTTGTCACATGTATGCCCTCAGTGCCTCCCCTTCCTATTGCGTGTATACCCCTAGTTTCTCCCCTTCCAATTGCATGTATGCCTATGGTACAACCCCTTCCCATTATGATGTGATCAAGGGGGACCTGCACATCCCCAAATATGTGTATGAGCCATATTTGAAAAGATCCTCTCTCTCTCTCTCTCTCTCTCTCTGCGTAGAACTGGCTGCTGAGATCATGACCAACCAGGAGGTGAGCACTTTCATGCCTTATCTTGTTTGATGACACTTTAATTTTACCCCTCTAGTTATATAACCACCACTTGGACCGGTTTGATTGTGGGGGCTGGTGCCCCACCCTGCAGCACCTTTTGCTTGTGTTAACAGGACAAGTTCCTCTCCAGACCCTGCTAGAGAAGACCAAAGCCAAGGTCAGTCGAACTCTAAAGGTCAACTGTGCTTTTCCAAGGGATGGAGAAAAAGGAGTCCACCGGAACGAAAGCGCGGCCTGCTACGTCTTCTCCCTGTCTGTTTGTTTGGCCAGATGCTCATCCACTCTTGTTTACAGCTGCCACTCAGACCTGAGGCTTGACCATCCCTTTTGTCTTTTCACCTGGACCCTGAGATGAACGTGTGTCTGCAGTTGCTTAGCCTCCCCATGTTGCATTCTTGATAAAATTAAAGGCTTATTTCCAGCCCCAGGCCCACAATCCACAATACTAGATTTCCTAAACCCCGGGGCATAAAATCCTGCCATCAAAGCAAACATGTTTCTCTCATCTCGGTTCCAGAAGAAGCCATTCAGAGCACACCTGAGGCAAGTCAGTAGACACTTTCTCAGCCTCCATCGCCCACATGGATTATTAATTCAAGTCAGGTTAGAGGCATTCGGTTCCATGAGGTGCCTTCCGCCCAGTTCTACATTATCCTTTCTTTCTCAGCGTTATAGAGGCAGAAAAAGGCAGAGGGCTAAAGTTTACCTCACAACTTCTGCTCTTTGATAAAAGAAGAATCAGTGGATTTGTTTTCTGGTGAAATGAGAGAAATAAAGGCCGCTTTTGTGGAAAGAAGCAGGCGGCTGGGAATTTATCAGGAAGAAAAAGTGGAATGAATACCATTGGCAAAGTCTGGAAGAAAATAAAAATAGAAGTCTGTAAATCCAAATGTCTACACCTGTTGAAAATCTTTCTCCAGACTGAAGGTAAAATGGAGACATCTGAGAGATAATGGCAATAAGAGAACTGGTGGCAAACAGACCTGTGTGACTAGAAACCCTAAAGGAGTCCTTCTTGCTGAAGGACAGTGAGGTCAGGTGAAAACTCATACCCGAGGAAAGAAAGGAGGAGCCGCAGAAATGGTAGCTAGCACGATCAACACAGAAGGCCGCCGTTCCTCTGTAATACATAGAGTTGTTTACAGCAGTATAATGTAACATGTGGTGGGGTTTAAAGTACTTATCTATTGTACAGCTAATTGTTCTTAGTTGCTGTCAAGTCATAGAAATCCGATGTATGACAGAACAGAACACTGTCTAAAATCATTGTTCTGTTTGAGGGCAGCGTTGCAACCACAGTGTCAATCCCTCCCCTTGAGGGCTTTCTGCATTTTCTCTGTCCCTCTACTTGCCCAAGCATGCTGTCCTGTTCTTGGGCTTGGTCTCTTCTGGTAACAGGTCCAAAGAAAGTCTTGCCCTTGCTTCTAGGGAGCATTCTGTTTTCACTTCCGAAGGAGATTTGTTGTGGGTTCTGGGAGTCCCTAGTAGTTTACCACTGTAATAGCTATCCCATAAAGGACTAGGGTTAGAAAACAGAAATTTATGATTATAAAATTTTTATATTCTACATTCAATGGTATAAATAATACTATTCATGCACTGTGAAATATTAAGTATGTATATGATAATCTTCTAAGCATTACAAAATATAATGCATGAAAATATGGCAAAAATCCAGTTGTTATTGTTAAGTGTTGTCAGGTGGCATGGTCTTAGTGTTGCCTATTGTTGCTGCCTGGTCCTACCATGATAATGGTAGGACCAACTCATTAGGAAAGAAAAAGTAGTTAAAAATGGTGTGTTTTCCTAAAATATCCACCCACTGTCATGGAGTCAATTTTTCTATAGGTCTCTGAGCCTATAAACCCTAGGAAGAGAGCCACATCTTTCTCCAAGAGAATGTCTGGAAGGTTTGAGCCGTGACCTTGTAGTTACCAACCCAGCACTGACTTACCATCAAATATAAACACTTAAAAAGTACATGAAACAAAAATTGACAAAATTTTTAAGAGAGACATAATCCATTATTATAGTTAGAGATTTAAATACTTTTCTCTCAGCAATTGACAGAAAATTGGATGTGACATTAGTGAAAACAGCCCAGGCTGAACAATACTGTAGATTATCTTGACTTACATGCTCTCTAATGAAGAGCACACAAAACGATGGTGTTTTCAAGCCGATATGGAGCCCTGATGGTGTACTTGCTTTGCATTGGGCTGCTAACTGCAAGGCCAGCAATTCTAAACCACCAGCTGTTTTTCAGAAGGACTCAGTTTTTGACTCCCATACCGAGTTCAACTCT
>PVJH01037336.1:0-18308 GCA_004026705.1 Nesogale talazaci | reverse complement strand
GGGGGGGGGCATCACTGCTCTCCGGTGGTGGGAGTAGGAGGCCCAGCCCCACTGCTGGAATTGAACCTCCGTCCCAGTGGGCCGCAGTCCCGTGCACAACCACTACGCCACCGGGGCTCAGCCCTATTTTTAGTATTTTCTGAAGAATGTTTTACAAACTAAGTGTCATAGAACACAAGGGGGGAAAAAGAACTATGTACAGCCTTACAGGAAACAGGCAGGGAGCTGAGGAGGGCCTAGAGGAGTCAAGGTTCTTGGTGGGCACATTCTCGGGGGAGAAGCTCTCACATCCCTGCGGGAGGTGGCCTTGTCCCTGAAGAGAGCATAGCCATTGGAGTCCCCTGTCCAGGGGGCTGCCCACTGGGGACTCATGGGAGGCCTTATACCAGGAGGTATACCATCATGCCTGGAGGGTGCCTCTCGGCCGGCCCATAGGTGGTTGTGTCAATCTGTGTAGACTAGAAAACCAAATCCATAGACCCTCATATGTGTATAATAAAGAGGTTTATAAAAAAGAGCAATTGAACATTGAGAAAACATATTAGTTCAGTCCAGCCCAAGGTCATAAGTTGGATATTAGCCCATATATCTGATACCAATGTATAAGTCCTCTTTAGACTCACGAAGCACATGCAATGACTCCAGGACAATCACAGGCCAGTTGGTGCAGAGTCTCGTGTGTCCAGTGGCAGTAGAAGCATCTCAGCGCTGACAGGGGTCTCCCCGTGGCTCCTCCAGGTTCCAGGGCTCAGGGTCCATCCGCATGCTGCTGTGTGTCTTGTCAGCAGCAGCGTCTCCCAGGGAGTCAGCCCTGTGTTTTGTCAATAGAGTGTCTGCAAGGGACTGTGTTGTGAGACTCCCACCTCCAAAGGAGAAATACTGCCAGATTTCCCAGAATTCTCCGAGGAGAAGACCATGCCCACACAGAGGTCTCAGTGGCTATCTCCAGATTGACAGGCTAGATTCTATCCTCAAATTGACACCAGATTAGAGGACTGCTACTTTGGTGGAGGACCTGACCCTAGCCACTGGGTTAGGGCCCCTGTAATACTGGCTGTGGCAGCAGCAGTGGCGGCAATAACAATGCCTCTCCTGTGAGGAGTTATCCCCTCTTGGGATGGACCACTAACTCCACAGATCAGACCAGCAAGTCCTGCAGGAGCTTGGGGCATTGAAACACCTGCTGGAATTCCTCTGCCAGCTGGTCTGCCGATCCCTGGCTCTCCAGCAGCTCCAGCAAGTGGTTCTTGGGCAATGCCAGTGTCTTTGGGAGAAGGCCTCCCCATGGTCATCAAGACCAGTACTCTCCTCGAAGCTGCACCAGCTCAAGGACTTGGTTTTCTTCTCTTTCTGCTTGCTTAGAGTTCTTTGGCTGGATCTTCCAGGACTCGCCACAGTCACCGAGGATCAAGTTCATGTGTTTCTCAAACGCCTTGAAGGTGCCAATGAAAATGCAACCATCTTGCAGGATGCACCTCATCCTGTATGTATTCAATGTGCTACAGTATCTTGTTGCTCTTGGCAACAGTATTGGTGGCTGTTCTCATGGCTCAGATTTCCTTGAATTTGCCTCAGCAGAGGCCTAGATGGCCCTCAAGAATGAATTCCTGCCATTTCCCTAATTTGTATGGGTGTGTACTCTTTTGTGTGTGTGTGTGTGTGTGTGTGTGTGTGGCATCACTGCCTTGGTGGAAGTAGGAAGCTCAGCTTTGCTCCTCAAGAGCTGCTGCTGGATTTGAACTGTCAACCCTGTGGCCCGCAGTCCTGCACACAACCACTAGGCCACCACGGCCTTCCCTAATTAGCCCTTCCCTAATTTTTAAAAGAAATTATTAGTTCCATTTTGTGGGTGAGAAAAATTGAGGCTTACAATCACATTTCCAAGTTGACTTACAAAGCTTACCCAGGATTCAAACTTACGCACTATCTGTTATCCCCCTATCCTGTCCTTTGATGTACCAACCTGACTTCATGCATGTGAGCTGCCCAGTGGCTTTGATTAAAAAAGTGTACACCCCCTGGTTCTGGGACACTCTGGGAGAGGACAGGCTGAAGAAGCCATTAGCACACAGGCATCACCACACACGAGTTGCTCAGGACACGGATGAGCAATTTGGAGCAACACCTCTAAAAATAAGAGCTATTTTTAGTCTGGCTGATCTTGATCTGTAAGTGTGGTGGGGGGTTGTCCACTTTTGATATGCAAGGCTTGGAAGTTCAGGTTTGGCTTTGGGGCAGAATGCTCTGTGGGAAGTGGATATTTACATATGTAACGAAAATGATAGTGGTGGATGAGTGACCCCCAACCTGGAATAGGGCTTAGAGATCAGCCAGTCTTGGGGTCCCAGAAACACTGTCATGGTCACGGAGAAGATTTATTTGGGAGTGCAGATTTCCAACAATGCATGTAGGCTGCACATTAGACACTATCATTGTACAACCTTAAAACATTTGAAGATGATGATGTCATTGTTGCCAAGGACAAGAATGGTCTTGTTCTTAGTAAGTGCATGCGGAAGTATTTAGCGTCTTATGTGATATTGTCTGCAGGTATTTTCAAACAGTCCCTCAATCTAAGAGATAGCTCCATGCTAAGGAGTGCTTAATTGAGATGAAATCCATATGATTTTTCTGTACTCTTTGTGGTGTGGTGAGTTACCTCATATGTGTCTTCTAGTCTTAGTCTTCGTAACTGCCATCAAACAACGGGGCCAAACTGGGTGCAGTTTCTATTCTTCTGATAAATCTGGGTAAAAGAAGGTAGAGGAAGATGCTGAAAGGATTCAGTTGTGATTGTTAAGAGAGATTGTTAATTGTGATTGTAAAAACTTGGAATTCTAACATTTGAGTTGGTCAATTCTGCTACTCCGCAGGCTATAAAATGGACCATCTCAGAAAGGGGTGGTTGATCTTGCTGCCATGAAGAAAGAGGAGCCAGGAGTGGAGTGTGCCTTTTGGACCCTGGGATCCCTGCACATTGAACTTCTTTCCAGGAACAGAAAGCTGTGACACTAAAGCCACAGCAAAGGAATGGCAGAGGAGTGGAGCAGCGGAATCAAGAGTCAGAGGAGGAGGCAGTCTGGAGGGCTTTTCAGTTCACACAGTGAGTAAAACTGAGGACCTTTGTGCAAGGTGCCTCCAGACACTTAATTGGGGAACAAGGTTTGCTGACTCTAGGAGTTAGAGCTGAGTACCGTTAGGCTGAGGCTTATGGTGGAATAGTGTGCCCTTTAGGCATTTATCAGCAGCCTCAGAAGAGCTTTTTTACCACTGTCTGAGAAGGACAGAGGCCCAAGAGCCATATGGCAGAGAGGCCAAGAATCAGAGAGAGTCTTGCTTGGTTGTCCTGACTGAAGAACTGTCTTGAGCATTTATGATCCTGAATTGAAAGCTACTAACGTTTCTAATAAAACCCATATGCCTGAGTTCTGTGTAACTATTTCTTTCTTTTTCTTTTTTCTTTTGGAAAATACTATGCTTTAATTTACAATCAAAATAAACAGCAGTCAGTTAGGAACCAAGGGCACTGGGTTCTGGTCTCACTCGGCCCAGTGTAATCTTCATGGAGTCTCTCAACCTCTGGGCACCAGGAGTCCCAACACAGACCGCAAGTCCCAGGCCATTGTGAGTGCCCGTTCCACCTCTGTTCTTTTACACTGCAGTGGAATCAGGCCAACATATGCCAAGCTCTTTTGGGCGAGAAATTTAAAACTCTATATTCAATATAGTAAAAAAAAAAGTCCATGCTTTATACATTTAATGTTTTCTGATTTAAAAATCTCTTCACTGTTAGCAATAAAAATATTTCTCAAGGATATATTTTTAAATTTCTTGCCTCTATTTATCTTCAGCTTGCTTTTGTAATTTCTCCAAAATCTCTTCTGGAGTTGTGGAGGCCAGCATCTTCACCACCTTCTCACGACATTGACTACCCTTATCGAAAACGCTTTTCCTGAGTCCTAAGACCTTGGAGAGAGAGAGCGACAGAGCTCAGTGTTGGCCTCCTTCTGATGGAGGGGCTGCAATAACTACACTGACTGCTTCGGCTGTCAAATCTGTGACAGCTTTCTGTTTGGAGCTAGGTTTGACATGCGTGGCTATGGTGACACAACCTTGAGCATCAACTGCCACAGGGCCTTCGGGAGGCCGTGGTCTCTGCTTCCTTGCTCTGGCTTTTACCCAGGAATTAGAATCGTCAACCGGCTTGGTTTTTGGATTTACAATGCTCTTTTCTGTGCTTTAAGAATTAATGCAATTCTTCTATGAAGTCCTCCCTGTATTCCTGGCAAAGTGCTTTTTCCTTGTTCGCCGCAGCAACATCTCGGTGCCCAACGGGAGCGAGGCCCAGGCCCCAGCACCACGTGCCTTCCCAGTGGCCCCAGGCCGCGGGCAAGCTGCAGCATCACCGTCAATGACTTATCAAACCCGGGAAGTAGAGAATGTGCTGTGAGAGGGATGGTTGGTGTCAGAAAGTTGGAGGCTGGTCCTTAAGTCTGACCTCTGCTTCCTTGGAGTGGGAAACTGGGGGCCACAACGGATTCTCTACGCTCATAATTAACAGTCTGGGAGGCAGACCCTGGTGGAGGAAGGCCTTCACATTCACGAGCTGGAACTGAATCCCAGCCACATTCTCCCGACTGAAAATCTTCCCTACGAGATCCCCCACAGCAGGCTGCTGAAAGATGTTAGTATGAAGCACCTGGCTGCTCTCTCATATGCTTAGAGGCTATCAGACTTTATTGTCCTTGTCTGCCCCCTAAGGATGGTCCACTCCCTCTGATAAGGATCATAGATTGTTCCCCTAGAGAAGAACTCAGGGACACCGAAGGTCCAGCCAGCTCAGAGATGACCAAGGCTAAGCCACCCTCTTAACTCTATTACGTATGTGCCTTCCTGTCACATGTGTGCCTCTACCTGCTAATGATCATGTGTCCTGGGGCTTGCTAGCGCAAGACTGTATAAGCCTGCCAGAGAATACGTTAGCTTGCTCTCTGGTTCTGATCTCCATGGAATAGGTGAGCCCTCGCGTGCCTTGTCTGATGTTTCTTTAATTTACTCTTCACCCGCACAATCGCTCTTTAGGACCCATTCGGTTGTGGAGACTGGTCCCCCACACATAGGAACCAGCCTTTGACTGATGTTCAGTTGGATTTTCTCTCCTCTCTGGTGACGTTCGAAAGAGCCCTGGTGGTGTAGCGAGTTATGTGTTGGGCTTCAATCCACCAGTCATTCTATGGGAGAACATTGAGGCTTTTTGCTCCCATAAAGAATGACAGTCGCTGAGCCCCGGTGGTGTAGTGGTTGTGCGCGGAAGTGCGGCTCACTGAGTTGGAGGTTCAAATCCAGCAGCACCTCTCCAGGAGCAAGGCTGGGCCTCCTACTCCCACCACCAGAGGGCAGTGATGCCCTCCTCAAAAAAAAAAGAATGACAGCTTTGGAAACCCCTTGGGTGAATTCCACTCTAGTAGAATGGTCTTGATGACAATGAGTTTGGTTTGGTTGGCGATGTCAGTAGAGGTCAGGTACTCCCTCCATTCTATTTTTTTTTCTCACAATAAGACCTTTTATTTGTCCAGATTGTCTGAATCTTAAACAGATTCTTGAACTGGTGGCTCATAGCCATCAGCTTGTTCCACTTTTGCACCTGTCTCATCTCCAGTAATTTTTCCAGAACTCCCACCTTCTCCTTGAAGCTCCATGAGCTTTCCCCATTCAAACTTGGGCTTTTTCAGCATCTTTACTTTCCTGACAAACATACCATGAGAAGATTAATAGACCAGCAAGTGTTTTCTATGTCTTTTCCAATGCTGTCTGGAATCAATTTATTGACCACTTCTGTCAAGTCTTTTGTCTGCACCTCTCAGGTCATGATTTCCATCATTTGCTTTCGGATTTGGTGGACCTGCTGGTGCTGAGCATAAGCAGTCTTCTGTATTTGATTATTGCATTTTTTTAGTAAAACCAACACAGAACAGACGAAGTCGATACCCATCAGTGGTTTTGACATTAACATGAGCTTCATCATGGTCTGCCATTTTTTGACCTTGGAGCACATCTTGTCCCGCCTAAGATCCATGCCCTGGAAGTTGGTTAGGCAGTTTTTGCCCTGAACATCCTCAGTAATTAACTTAAAATTTCTTTTTTTTGGGGGGGAGGCATCACTGCCCTCAGGTGGTGGGAGTAGGAGGCCCAGCCTTTGCTCCGTGGAGCTGGAATCGAATCTCCATCCCAGTGGGCCACAGTCCTGCGCACAACCACTACGCCACCGGGGCTCAGCCCTAACTTAAAATTTCTAAAGGCAACCTCATCATTTTGCAGATCCGCAAGGCTCACTTCAAAAACTTGACCCGTGATGCAATCAGATGCAATTATGGTTCCCTGAGTCCTGGTGACTAGTATTTCCCCAATGTTTCTTATGTTGAACATAGCTGGTGCTTTCACATCGTACCAATCTTTCTTAGAAAATGGGTCAACCACTTCTTAGCTCCTTGTTTACCACCTTTTGTAAGGTGCTTGTTCTTGCCGATCGTCATGGTGCTGTGCAGAGAGCCAAAGGGGCCCTCCATTCTATTTTTGTTACCATATTTACTCGAGTAGAAGCTAATCTGAATCTCAGCTGAGGCACCTAATTTTACCACAAAACTGCACAAAAGATGTGCCAAAAAACTCAACTTATACTTGAGTATGTACAGCATTCTTTCAACTTTACTGTATGTTTTGTCTTTTAAAGGGAAACATTTGGTGAAAAGGGAATTTTAAAAACCTATAATTCTCTATCTTATTTTCAGATATTCTGATTCAGTGAACCTGAGGTTCACTCTGTGATTCTAAATATTCAATACCCTCTGTCGTGTTGTATCAAATTGGTACCATTTATTTACTTTAAAGCTAAAATTCACATCCTACCCATTTTATAGAAGAAAAAGTTGGGGTTCTAGAGCAGGGGGGTCCTCAAACTTCTTAAACAAGGGGCCAGTTCACTGTCCTTCAGACCGTTGGAGGGCCAAGCCCGACTATAGTTTTTAAAAAACAACTATGAACAAAGTCACTGTGGGCCTGGGATGAGTCGGCTGCTAAGCAGGACAGCAGTGGTGGCAAAAGCTCCCAGTGGACACAATAAATGGCCTCATGTGGCCCGCGGGCCATAGTTTGAGGGCACTTGTTCTAGAGGGTAACTATTTAAAATCATTTTGGTATTTATATGATCATTTGTCAATTTGAGGATTAAGAGTGTAGGGCTGAGTCCCGGTGGCGTAGTGGTTGTGCGCGGGACTGTGGCCCACTGGGATGGAGGTTCAATTCCAGCTCCACAGGAGCAAAGGCTGGGCCTCCTACTCTCACCACCTGAGGGCAGTGATGCCTAAAAAAAAAAAAAAAAAGAGTGTAGAGGTGGAGTCCAGCCTGCCAATCAGATCATAGCCAATGAGGCCTCTGTGTGGGCATAACCTTCTCCTGAGAATTCTGAGAAATCCTGTATTTCTTCCTTGGAGGTGGGATACATTTCTTTGTGTTCACTCCCTGGAAGAAACACTACTGACAAGATACCTGGAACTACACTGGTGCTCTTAGCTCGAGAAGCCACGTGGAAACCCCTGCCAGCACTGAGATGCTTACACCAGCACTGGTTCCAAAGACTTTTTTTTTTTTGGGGGGGGGCATCACTGCCCTCAGGGGGTGGGAGTAGAAGACTCAGCCTTTGCTCCGTGGAGCTGGAATTGAACCTCCATCCCAGTGGGCCACAGTCCCGCGCACAACCACTACGCCACCGGGGCTCAGCCCCTCCAAAGACTTTCTATCCACTGACCTGTGATCATCCTGCATTCAACATCATTGCATGTGTTTTGTGAGTTTGAAGAGGACTTTATAGATTGGTATCGGACTTATGGGCTTGGACTGAACTGGGTTGGGATGCTTTTTTTTTTTTTTTTTGTTGGGGTGCTTTCTTAATGTACAATTACTCTTATATAAAACTCTCTCCTATACATATATGCATGCTTATGAATTTGTTTCTCGTGTCTGCCCAAACTAGCACAATCATCCTGAGGCTTAGTAGTAGCAAGCCTTCTAGTTCATCATGAAAAACTTAGCACTTTATTCTGGGTGTGTGTCAGGAGCCTGGAGATGTAGTGGTTAAGAGTGTGATTGTGGGGGGAGGGAGGGAAAAAATAAGGAGCTGATACCAAGGACTCAAATAGAAAATGTTTTGAAAACGATGATGGCAACACATGTGCTTGACACAATGGATGGATTGATGGATTGTGATAAGAGCTGTAAGAGCCCTCAATAAAATGATTTTTTTTTTTGGCATCACTGCTCTCCGGTGGTGGGAGTAGGAGGCCCAGCCCCACTGCTGGAATTGAATCTCTGTCCCAGTGGGCTGCAGAAAATGATTTTTTTTTAAAGCAGCTTAAAATCACAAGTGTCTTTCCTTGTGTAAACAGTTATAGTCTTGGAAACCCACAGGGAGGTCACAGTGAGTCAGTATTGGCTCGGTGGCAGTGAGTTTGGTTTGGTATGGGGCCAGTGACGAGATAGGTGGGGTAGAGAGAGTAGAATGGGAAGGTGAGAAAGAAGAGGATCTTTGACCTGACGTTTAGGAAGAACATTCTAAAATTACACCTCTGGACAAAACTGAGACTTCAAACTATGATGACAGCCAGCTCCACCTTTTGCCTTAAGAAACTCCATTTTTGATGTTTAAATGTAACTGTTGTCATGCCATGCAGCCTATCACTTCTGCAAAAATGTTCGTTTTTGACCTTTGACCTAGATTTGAGCAATTGTTTGGGAAAATGGTTTTGCTTTGTTCATATAGGTGTGAAAGAAAGTTTTGGTTAAACTGGAGAGAATTGTACTGGTAATCAGAATAAACTAATACTAAGTAGAGACATGCTTATAGCTAGCTTTTCTGCAACCAAATCCTTTCTCCTCTTGAGCACAATAACACAACTTTTGTACCTGTGATAATTTTATTTTGTCAACAAATACTTTTTTTAAATTTTTAAAATTTATTTTATTTTTTGGGGGGGGCGGGGCATCACTGCTCTCTGGCGGTGGGAGTAGGAGGCCCAGCCCCACTGCTGGAATTGAACCTCCATCCTAGTGGGCCGCAGTCCCGTGCACAACCACTACGCCACCAGGGCTCAGCCCAACAAATTCTTTACTTTCATATTTTAAGAGCCTACCAATATAATGGAATGTGAATCTGTGTTAGATAGGGTTCTCTAGAGAAACAAAACCAAGACCCTAATAATTCTCTTTATATATTTATATAGCTAGAAAGATAGCTAACATAAGAAATAAACAGTTAACTAATCTATAAAGCAGTACAAATGGCTCAGTGTAACTCACTTGCGTGAGAGAGCTAGAAGACTGGCAGTCCTTGGAGTCTTGAGGACCACCAAGTCGTCCTCTGTAGAGCAACTCAGGCTATCTGGCCACAAGCAGCAAACAGCAAGGCCGGTCACCAACAGTCAGCCAGATGACAGGGTCCGGCAGGCCCCAGCTCAAGAGATGTCTATTCCAGGAGTGTGGTAGCAGGCCTTGAAGGAACCTCAACTCACAGCGAGACCGTCCACAGACTAGGTGTTCCACGGGTAGTGTAGTTTGCAGATCGAGGCACAGGGCAAACCAAGGAGCCGGCTGGTCCAAAGATTCAAGAACAGGAAGGGAGAGGCGAGGCTTGGCTAGCCATTTATATATCCGCCCTTCAATCCATCTCATGTGCGCTCACTGGCCCTGTCGTTACAACAAACCCACCCATCTTCTTTGGCCATGTTGGCACAACCTACCTACCTACCTAACACAGGATCTAATGCCCTTCTTGCCCCCTTGACCCTTTCTCACAGGTGCTTTGTCTTTACTAACTGGCTTACAGGCGCCTACTGTGATCTGCTGTGCCGAGAAATGTGTGATTTGGGTGGTTGACTGACTTTCAGGAAATGTCCCTGGACCCTGTTCATTTAAATTGTTCTGGGAAACTTATAGTCAGCCACAATCCTGTCCCCTGGAGCCATCTATGCAAAGGACGCCGACTGTTGCCAACATGGCCAACCAAGGCCCTCTCTCACCCCTTGCCAGAGAGTCCATCCTGAGTCATTGCTCTTGAAGGGGCTCTTTATGGGAGGACACAGCCTTATCTGTCTCTGGAGACAGAGGTCCTTGTGGCTAGGAGGCCAACATTGAACCCACCACGTCACCAGGGCCCCTCCCTACAATGTTGTAGATGATAGTCAATTAGAATTCAGAAGAGGGCCTAGGATGAAGGAGGTCATTGTTGACATCAGCTGGATCTTGGGTCTTGGAAACCAGAGAATACCAGAAGGTTTTCGCTTTTTTAAAAAAAATTAATGATAAAAAAAATTAATGACTATGAAAAGGAATTCTGCTTTGTAGACCATAACAAACTATGGACAGCATTTTAAAGAATAGAAATTCCAGAGTGCTTAATTATGTTCCTGGGGAACCTGAACCAAGAGGCAATTGTTTGACCAGAAGAACAGAGGGATAATTAAAAACCAAATCAAAACAAAATAAGCTCACTGCCATTGAGTCGATTCTGACTCATAAGACCCTATTGAAGGGCTGAGCCCTGGTGGTGTAAGTGGTTGCGGGGACTGCGGCCCGTGGGCTTGGCGGTTCAAATCCAGCGGCGACTCTCAGGAGTAGCACTGGGTAGTGCCCACGACCACCAGAGGCAGTGATGCCCCTCCATCCCCCCCAAAAAGACCCTATCGGACAGTGTAGAGCTGCCCTTGTGGGTTTCTGAGATTAACTCTTTATGAAAATAGAAAGACTGAGCCCCGGTGGCGCAGTGGTTGTGTGCAGGACTGCAGCCCACAGGGTTGACAGTTCAAATCCAGCAGCAGCTCTCCAGGAGCAAAGCTGGGCCTCCTACTCCCACCAGGGCAGTGATGCCCATTAAAAAAAAGGAAGTAAAAAAAAAAAGAAAAAGAAAATAGAAAGTCTTATCTTTTTCTCTCAGAGCTGCTGGTGGTTACAAACTCCTGAACTTACAATTAGTAGCCCGATGCATAACCTCATAGACTGCCAGGGCTCCCAAAGGGGATGCTTCATGGTTTAAGATCAGGAAAGGTGTGCAGCAGGGCGACAGTTTTCACCATACTTACTCCCTCGGTGTGTTGAACAAGTCACCAGAGAAATTAGGCTCTCTGAAGAAGACAAAGGCATCGGGTTTGGAGGAAGACTCTTAACAACCTGTGATATGCAGACGACACAACCTTGTTTGCTGAAGGCCGAGAGAACTCGAAGCACTTCTGGATGAAGATACAGCCTCCAGTATGGATTCACCTCAAGGTCAAGAAAATAAAGACCCCCACACCTGGACCAGTAGACACGATCATGAAAAATGGGCAAGAGATGTTGTCAAGGAGTTCATTTTACTTGGACCCACTCTCAATGCTCCTGGAAGCAGCACTCGAGATCAAAGTCATCCTGCAGTGGGCCAGTCTGCTGCACGAGAGATGTCATTTTAAGGACTAAGATACCGCTGCCTCCAGTCACGGTATTTTTACATACATGTGAAAGTTGGACACCGAATAAGGAAGACCACAGAAGAACTGATGCACTTGGATTACAGTGTTGGCAAACAATCTTGAAATACCATGGACTGCCAGAATAAACATATTTGTTTGTACAGACAGAATGCTACTTAGAAGATAGGCTAGAGAGATTTGATTTTATGTACCTTAAACGTGCCAGGAGAGAGAAGTCTCTGGAAAAGGATACCATGCTTGGTCAAGTAGAGGCAGCAGGGATGTAGATAGTCTTGCCGCAGAAAGAGTACTTTGAAAGTGGATTGCCTCCATCCCCTTTACCATCTGGGAAGGGGAAGTCACCTTTGGGGCCTTGCCTGGCTTTGTCCTGATGGAGATCACTGTACCGGGGGTTTGCAGAGCTAGAAACCCTGGCTGCCCCAGGGCCAATCTTGTAAATTCCTTTGTTTACCACAAAGTTTGTGTCTTAATCATGGCGCTGTTCCCATTCTAGTAATCCCATCCATAACCATGATTAGCTGCCAACCATGCGTGGGTGACGGCTTTCCTTCGTGTTCTTTGTAAAGGCCTGTATACCAGCAATCCCTGGGACCGCATTAAGACCATGTGCTCGAGAAGTCTGCCTCACCTGAGTACTATATCCTTGTCCTTTTCTGTTTTCCCACTTAATACACGTTCTTAAAAAAATAAATAAAGGAGGGCTGAGCCCCGGTGGCGCTGTGGTTGTGCGCAGGACTGCGGCCCACTGGGACGGAGGTTCGATTCCAGCTCCACGGAGCAAAGGCTGGGCCTCCTACTCCCACCACCGAGAGCAGTGATGCCACCCCCAAAAAAAACCAAAATAAAATAAAATAAAATAAAGGAGAAGGTTGGCGGGAGTGGGGGGAGAGAGAGTCATTCAACAACATGCATTTGACACAGGCTGCTTCAATGGGCTCAGGCATAACCCTTGTGAGGGTGACGCGGGACCAGGCAATGTTCCCTGTTACATAGCCCCTGTGAGTTGGACCAGACTTGTTGGCATAAACATCAACAACCAATCAGAACTCCCTTAGCTGTACCCCTCCCTCCCTATTTTTGCTTGTCTTTATTGACCTGAGCCCTGGTGGCCAGAGGGTTACCTGTCACAGGGCTTACTGCAAGGTGAGCAGTTCAAATCCACTAGACGCTCTGCGGGTGACAGATGAGATGACACTGTCTATTCTCAGAATCCCACAGGGGACAGTTCTACTAGGCCCTATAGGGTCTGTAAGAGTTGGAATCAACTCAGTAGTGGTGAGTTTGGTTTTTGAAGGTTTTTGTTTGTTTGTTTGTTTGTTTTTGGGGCATCACTGCCTCTGGTGGTGGGCATAGGAGGCCCAGCCTTGCTGCTGGATTTGAACCTCCAACCCAGTGGGCTGCAGTCCCGCGCACAACCACTACGCCACCGGGGCTCAGCCCCTTTGAAGTTTTATCTATATTAATTTCTGTCACATTGTAGCTCTTTGGAGCACTTTGTCAAGAGCATCTTCTTTTTTCTCTTTCTTCTTCCTCTTTTTTGTGTGGGATCACTGCCCTGGTGGGAGTAGGAAACCCAGCCGTGCTCCTGGAGAGCTGCTGCTGGATTTGAACCGTCAACCCTGTGGTCCGCAGTCCCGCACACAACCACTGAGACACCCGGGCTCAGCCAAGAGCATCTTCTTGACTCCCGCAAAAAATCTGTTTGCCAGGATAAAATCTTAAATTTTAAACAGGACCCCCTCTCCCCCGACCTCCTCAACCACGAAGGTCCAGTGTACACGAGCTTTCAGAACCCCATCGATTTAATACACCCCACTGGCGAGTCTTGCTTCCCTCCATGTCTATTTCAAAATAGTTTCGATCGATCGTCCCTAGGTTTACAAGAGAAAATGCCTTATCCCCTGGTTCGGGCACCGTTGGCGTCCCGTCGCCAAGGAGACGGACCCGTCCATTCCCTCCAGGGGGTGGCCTTGAGTCTCGTCCCCTCCTTCGACCTTCAGCGAGGAGCCCGGGAGCCGCCCGGAGAAGGGGAGGCACCCGTGGGGGCTTCAGGACCCCCCCGCGACAAGGGCGGGCCGCACGGAGTCGGCGCGCCCCGCTCCGGACCGCACCGGGGTCTGGTGCCCACCCCGGGGTCCGGGTGGCTCGGCCGGGCTCGCGCGGGGGGGGGGGGGGGGGGGGGGGGCCCGCCGAGGTCCGCCCCGCGCCCGGAGCCGGGAAGCGCCGGACTCCCGCTGCCCCGCGACCCCCGGGATGGCGGAGGCCGAGGCCGCCCCGCAGGAGGTCAGGCGATGGAAGAAGAAGAAGCCGCCGGCGCGCCGCTCGGTCAGCCAGATCTGCCCGCCGCCGCGGCGGCCCCTGACCGTGGCCGACATCCGGCCGGGCATGGAGAACGAGAGGCTGGGGGTCGTGAGGGATTCCATGTTTCAGAACCCGCTGATCGTCAAGGTGAGTGGCCCGCGCGCCCCGCACCGGCTCGCGCCCGTCGCCGATTGCGAGGGGGGGGGGAGAGGGGGCGGGTTAAGAAGGGAGGGAGGCAGTGGGGAGGGGGCGCGGCTGTCGCCCGCCGAGCCCCCACCCTCGCCGACCCCAGGCCCGAGTGCCGCTGGACGCCCGGCCCCACCGGCACCTCGCCTCGCCGCCCTCCTGGAGGCGAGACCACGACATTCCCATACCTGTTGCCGTGCAAGAGCCCCACCGAGGCCCCCCTACTACCGCGACCCCGCGGGAGAGAGTCGCGCTGCCCCCGGGGTCCTCACGGGGGTGGACGAACACACGAGCCACTCCCTGCAACCTCAAGAGGGGGGCGAGTCCCCAAACTCACCAAACTCACAGTGGCCCTGTAGGGCCGCTTAGAACGGGCCCTGTGGCTTTCGGAAACCCTAACTAGGTCCCCGGGGTGGAAAGTCCCGGCTTTCCCTCCCGAGAAGCAGCTCGTGGCTTTGAACTGTCAGCTTTGCAGCCCCGCACGCACGATGCCTCCAGCGCTGCTACGGGGACAGACAGCCTCGTTCTCCTGCAGAAGCGCTGGGGTGCGAACTTTAGTCACCCCACCACCTGATCCTGCACCCACTGACGAGGCCCACCGGTCTCCAAACTCAGTGCACGGCCTTCCTGACGACCACCAAGGCCTCCTCTTTCAAGCCCAGGTAGCCGTGAAATTCTGGTTTCCGCAGTTGACTTTTCCCCTAACACCTTCTAATCTATCCACATGACCTGGTAACGGGGCGTGGGCGTGGGGAGAGCGAATCGCGCCTCTGGGGAACCAGTCAGAAGTGACTGGATGGCAGTGGGGCTATTTTTCTCTTTCAGACCTCCAGGGCTTAACTCGCTCTCTTCCCCGCTGGCTGTAGTGCCTCCTTCCCCTCCAGGGGACCTCTTCAAACTGGCAAGGCCTGTGCACCCTGCCCAAACGGGCTTGGCCGTCCCACGGAGC
Source organism: Nesogale talazaci (assembly GCA_004026705.1). Lineage (NCBI taxonomy): Eukaryota > Metazoa > Chordata > Mammalia > Afrosoricida > Tenrecidae > Nesogale > Nesogale talazaci. The sequence goes on along the minus strand of PVJH01037336.1, from coordinate 3,356 downwards.
AAATATTCTTATGCCACTGGAGGGCAGTATGTCTTCAAAAATGTGAACATTGCACTTCTCCATGGATCCAGCAATTATTTATCTGAGCGCCAAGCCCGGTTAGCGGGCCCCAGGTCTGGAGGTTTGATGCTGTTGTTTGTTTGGGGGTTTCGGTACTGGCAGCCTGGGCTTTCTTGAACACTGTTAGAATCCACAGTTACCCGGCTTCTAGGAAAACATTGTCTCCCCTCGCTGCCCTTGCAGGAAAGGGAGAACATGAGAGGCAAGACAGGCCTGGAGTAAGCACTAAATGTAGCTGCTTTACCCAACTCCGGAATCTTCCATCAAATATGCCTCCTTTCCAGCCACCCCTGCTCCCCACCATGGAACTAAGTCCTTCCTCCCCCTAGATCTAGGTGGGAAGAACCACTTTCAGTAGACAGATGAAACAGATGGGTTCTCCATTTGGGGACCAAAAGGGCAAGTCGAGTACATCACTTCTGGGAAGCTGCTTTACTGCGAGGTCATTGCTTTTGCTCTCTTTGCTGTTCATAGTAGCTGCAATTTTTATACTAAAAGTAAAATGAAGGGTGTTAGAGAGTTAGGCATCGTGAATTAGTAGTTTGTGGAATCCCTGAGTGCTGCAAATGGTTAATGCTCTTGACTGCTGATTGAAAGATTGGAAGTTCAAGTTCACTTCATGTTGGAAGCAAAGCCTGACGAACTACTTCTGAAAAATCAGGTATGAGAATCCTTCGGCGCACAGACATGCTCTGACGCACAGGAGTAGTGAGGAATCGGTCAACTTGATGGCAGCAGGTTAATTGGACACACACTGTGAGTGATATAAAAAAAATCCTCCTTCCGCTCCCTGTGAAGGGGTCCTAGGGTGCTGTGGTTATGCTCTGGCTGGACCCTCTACAGCAGTGGTTCTCAACCTGCGGGTGGCGACCCCTTTGGGGGACAAACGACCCTTGCACAGGGATCGCCTGATCCATAACAGTGGCAAAACAATAGTTCTGAAGTAGCAACGAAAATAATTTTATGGTTGGGGCGGGTCACCACCCCATGAGGAACTGTATTAAAGGGTGGCGGCCTTAGGAAGGTTGAGAACCACTGTCCTACAGAAAGCTGCAGCGGTCTGCTTCCATAAAGATTACAGTCGCAGACACCTTATGAGGCAGTTCTGTCCTGTCCTGTAGTCCTTCCTCTCCAGTCTCATTCTTTTATTCCCCCTGCTTCCTCCACAGCTGATGTCGTAAGGACTATATCTGATCCCTGGGTGACACTAGATGTATAGCTTCTAGAGTAAATTCAATACTTTGTACCTGAAACCGAGTCTAGGCTTGGAAGATGAATAGGAGAGCTTGACACTTGACTGGGACTTTGTCTTTAGGGCGTGAGATGCAGGGCTGACGGGTAGTGGTACCCAGCCCCAGCAGCAGGCTGCTCTCCGCTTACCTCTGCCGCCGGAACCACACTTGGATTTCTTGTCCCCTGCTGGGGCCGCTAGGGGGCAGCCTTTCCTGCTTAGTTACTGATGGGCTCTTAAGTACTTTAGTCTGAAGCAGTGACAATTGTGTCCACATCTGTTAGTTAAGCACCTCTATAAGACTTTCCAGCCTTGTTACCAAAACCTGACCTAAATAAAAATTTACCGGGAATTTGAGAGTGAACAGAAATCTTGGTGGTTCCATTTCCAACCCTCCTTTTACACAAGAAGGCGCCGAGGTGTTCCCTGGGGGGTTTTTTGCTGGAGGTTCTAGCAGAACCCCAGTGAGAAGTTCTTTGCCTTCCAGCCTAGCTTCCTATCTCGATTCTAAAGAAACTTTGAATTATGAAAAGACCTTGGGCTTTTGGTCTTAAAGAAGAAAATTGGGAGTATTCAATGTTATGAAATCTATTTTTATTAAATCTTTTTCTTCCCCTCAAAATTTAATATAGTGTGGGAATTTCTGTTGGATTTCTTTAGGGCATGTCAGTTTTGCAACCCACCGTTTCCAACCGAGGGTGATCATGTACCTCCTTCTGTGTGTCAGAGGCTGGGGTGCCCCTGTCTTGGGTGTTTTTTGGGGGGCGGTTACTGGAAATGAGGGGGTTTGGTTTTGTCTGCCTGAGTCTGAACCTGAAGGTGGGCATCTATAACAGAAGATGATAGCACTTAGACAGCCACAGCATTGGGATGGGGCGAGGGTTGTGGCTGGGCTTGTTTTTTTCAGTGACTAGGATCAGCATTAAAACAGTGCTGAGACATTGAACAAACCCAGCTCTGCTGTTTCATGCCTCTGAAATCTACCAGTGGTTCTGAGGTGCCGTGGCCTTGGTCCAGATTCCCAGCAACAGGGGCCGGGTCCTGCCCCCCTCCCAATTGTCCTTAGGTCTAAATCCATTGTTGCAGCCACGGTGCCAATCCATCTCATCCCGAGATTTCCTCTTCCTCACCGTCTCTCCACTTTACCCAGTGTGATGTCATGTCATGCTCCACGGACTGGTCTTTCTGATAACACGAGCAAGAGGTATACACACCCCGTTATTCAAGAACACGATTGCAGGACGCTCCACTAACCCAGAGAAAGGTGAAGAACTCAGGCAGTCAAGCAGGCGTTTCTCACTCTACAAACACTCAGTAGCCTATTGCTTCATTTAAACTCAAACCAATTTGAATCACCGTGGCCGTTCCACGTTGCCACGAAGAGACCTGGGTAGTTGTGAGAATTTCTTCCATTGGCAAGGGCTTCTACCTTCTTGTCTGAAGAGATGTACAGTTAGCCAGTTTTCCTTCAAAAGTGCCTCTCCGGGAAGAATAAAATTATATCGAGAAAGAACCAAGCTTCTCTTTGCTCGTTTCTCATTTCCCCAGAATTCTGTGACTCAACATAGAATCCTGCTACAATAGCTTTCAAGGCTCCCTCACAGAACCTGTCAGGGCGCACCTTCCCTGCCATCGGAGCTCAGCTGATATCCTGTCAATACAATTATAGGGAGAGACTGCCTGGTTTGCTCCACTGACAGCCTTGACTCTTCTGTTGCCCTGCAGAGGCAGCCTATGTGCTGGGGAGGAATTGATTGAATCAAGCACCGTTAGAAAGTGCAAATGATCAGGGCACTGGATTTTCTTTATAATTTATTACTGATTTTGTTTTTCTAAGGGGATTTGTGTCACAAACAAACAGTGCCTGCATTTGTAAAATAGAGTCATAGGATCCTACCACTTGGGGACTGGAAGGAGGTTTATAGACAGCTAGTCCAGCCGTGTGTGTGTGTGTGTGTGTGTGTGTGTGTGTGATGAAGACACTCGCCTGAGGGGCTCTGCCTGGTGGCAGAGGGGGATGAGCTTCAGGCCTCATGGTTTCCAGCTCAAGTTCTTTTTTTTTTTT
>PVJH01037335.1:0-18035 GCA_004026705.1 Nesogale talazaci | reverse complement strand
GGTCCCAGTGGCAAAGCAGCTTGCACAGCAGCCTGAACCTGTTAGAGTCTTTTCTTATTCCAGGCCCCACTCAAAATTAGAGGCCTTTCATGTCACTTGATAAATAGGTCAAAGTAGAACACCCAAGTGAGGGATATGTTGCCTCCAAAATCCAAAGGGGCCCACTACGCATTGTACCTCCTGTTTCCTTGTTGGGGGAGCCGGATGCAATAGCTTATTTTTCACTTTAGTAGGAATATCTCGACATACTCCACACTACTGGACCCCTAGAAATTTTACCAAGGTGGAGGGTGCTTAAATCTTTGTTGGGTTAATTTCCTAACCCCTTGTAAGCAGATGCTGTACTAATGAATCTATAGTCTTTGATACATCCTCCTTAATGGGTCCAATCAGCATAATGTCATTAATATAATGGACTAGTGTGACATTTTGTGGAATAGACAGGCAATTGAGTTCCCTTTGGACTAAATTATGGCACAGGGTGGAAGAAATGACGTACTTCTGGGGGAGAGTTGTGAAAGTGTACTCTTGTTACTGCCAGCTGAAGGCAAACTGCTTTTGGTGATCCCTTGAAATTGGTATTGAGAAGAAGGCATTGGCCAGATCAATAGCTACATCCCAAGTACCAGGAGAAGTATTAATTTGCTCAAGCAATGAGACCACATCTGGAAGTGCAGCTGCAATTGGAGTCACCACCTGGTTAAGTTTATGATAATCCACTGTCATTCTCCAGGATCCATCTGTCTTCTTTACAGGCCAAATGGGTGAGTGAAATGGAGATGTGGTAGGAATTACCACCCCTGCATCTTTCAAGTCTTTGATGGTGTCACTAATCTCTGCAATCCCTCCAGGAATGCGGTATTACTTTTGGTTTACTATTTTCCTAGGTAATGGCAATTCTAATGGTTTCCATTTTGCCTTTGCCAACTACAATAGCCCTTATTCTACATTTCAGGAATTGAATATGGGGGTTCTGCCAGTTATTAAGTATGTCTATTCCAATGATGCGTTCTGGAACTGGGGAAATAACCAAAGGCTGGGTTCGGGGCCCCACGGGACCCACAGTGAGGCATACCTGAGCTAAAACTCCATTAATAACTTGACCACCTTAAGCCCCCACTCTGACTGGCGGGCCTTCAAAACACTTTGGGTCCTCTGGAATTAGTGTCAGTTCAGAGCCAGTGTCCAGTAATCCCTGAAAAGTTTATTTCCTTTCCCCCAATGAACAGTCACTTCTGTGAAAGGCCTCAAGTCCCTTTGGGGAAGGCTAGAGGAAAGACTAACAGCTAACCTTCGTTGATGTAGCAGGGTCCTCCTTCCAAGGGACCTGGCCTTCCCCTCATTCAAGGGGTTGTGGGTCTGTAAACTGGCTCATGTCTGGAAATTGGTTGAGAGATCATGACTACCTATCCTGCTGTTCACCTGATCCAGCATTCTTCTGCCTACATAGGTCACATAAATATTTAGTAGGTTTCCTATATATTTCACTCCCAGGGACACCGTGATTAAGTAGCCAATGCCATAATTCCACATGAGACAGGATGATTTGATTACTATGAAAGCCTTGTTATCTGTTATAATGACATCCACCCTGTTGTCTCTGTTGATTCAGTGCTGACACTTGCCCTCTGTCACCACGGTGTCCAATCAGCCCCAATCATGGGCAAATGTCGGAGTTCACTTAAGGTAGTCCCCACAGTTGATCCTGGTGCACACAAAATAACAATTACAGGAGTCTCCAGAGATGCTGGGGCCCACCTCACAAACTTGTTCCTTATGGTTGTGGTGAAGGACATGTCCTCAGGACACCCCCTTTTGGGGTCTATGGGAGTATCCTGATAGATCCGTTCCATCATACCAATTTCCCTCAGCTTTTGTATGCCTTCTTCTACAATGTACCAAGGTAGGTCAGGCACCTCACATTGGTCTAATCTAGGCCATCTGGCAGCCCATGCTTCAGTGAACCAGCCAAATAAGGAGTTGGATCTTCTCTTAGCCTCTCTCACTGAGACATTGAAAGAAGAGTCTCTGCTTAGGGGTCCCATATCCATAAACTCAGACTGATCTAATATTACATTTCTTGCACCAGTATCCCACACCCTCAGTAACCATTCCCATGGATATTCCCCAGGCTTCTGTTTGTACGTATTTGAAAGCACGAGCAGTTCTTTGTGAGTATAGTGTACATATTCTTGAGTAATCACCTCGACCTTACCCTCAGGAGCTTTCCTAGCCTTAATTTTAGTTACAGGTCCAGCAGAATTTACCAGTGGTGAGGGTGTTTCCTGGGTGTTCTCAGCACTATCTTGTAAGGCATCTCCCTCAGGCAATGGTAGAGATGCAGCCCCACCTGGCGTTTCACCTTGAGTAGGTTGGTTGATCTGCTCAGGTGTGGGTTGTTTTGTTGATAGTAGACTACTATCTTCAGCTGGGAGGGGTGGATCTATTGACCAGGATGGTTCAATTGTTTCTAGAGGTGGCACAATATCCTCTTCTTCTGGATCATTAGCCCATCTATTCCCATCCCATATTCCAGGGTCCCAATTTTTACCAATCAATGCCCTCACTTTGGCTTCAGACACTGCTCTAGATCTGCCAATCAGCTGACATTGTAATTCAGCCAGTCACATAATGAGACTTTGGTCCTGGTTCTCAGCAACGGCTCTTTAACTACAGACAAGAAGGCTCTCCTTTGTAACACAGGTAGAGGCCTTCAAGTTCGTGAGTCAGCACTTGAGGTGTGCTTCTGAGGCCCCGAGGGAACCCCTCTCCTTAATCACATAGTCCATTGTAAGGAAGACTAGCCATCTAGCCTCCCTGTATTTGGCATCTTGACAAAACTGCTGGAAAATATCAAACATATCATCTCCCAGAGCCTCTCCTTTAGCCAGCACCCCATCTACCAGTGCTCCTACTTTAGTTATTAGCTTTGCTATTTCACCCCATGAACTAGTAGGAGTGGCAAAATTACCCATGGCTTTAGGTGTAGAATTAGTATCACCAGTGCTCTTACGACTGATCAGATTGTAGAACCAATCAAAGAAATCCATATTTATGATTTTATTTCTCTAGAAGCACTCCTGGTACCATTTGTATCAGACAGAGTTCTTCTAGAGGAACAAAACCAGGACACTAGTATTTTTCTTTATATATTTATATAGATAGAAGGATATATAAGATAAGAAAAATAAACAGTTAACTAATCTAGAAAGCAGTACAAATGGCTTGGTGCAACTCACTTGCATGAGACAGCTAGTAGACCGACAGTCCTTGGAGTCTTGAGGGCCACTGAGTAGTCTTTTGTAGAGCAATTCACGATATCCGGCCACAGGCAGCAAACAGCAAAGCAGGTCACCAACAGTCAGCCAGATGACAGAGTCCAATAGTCTCCAGCTCAAGAGATGTATATTTCAGGAGCGTGGCAAAGCAGGGCTCAAAGGAACCTCAACTCACAGCTACACAGTCCACGATCTGGTGTCCCATGGGTAGTGTTGCTTGGAGGTTGAGGCACAGGACGAATGAGGCAGCCTGCTGGTCCAAGATCTAAAAGCAAGAGGGCAAGGCGGAGCTTTCCAAGCCTTTTCTATCTCCGCCCTTCAGTTGATTGCGTGTGTTCATTGGCCATGTCATCACAACAGACCTACCTATCATCTTTGGCCATGTTGGCACAACGAGTTTACCTATCACACTGTTTTTTCTGGATTTCCAGTCAAAAAGGAAATCTGTTTATGTCAGAATTATATCCATAATAGACAGTTATCAATTCACTATACAGTTTATAGTAGCGGTTCTCAACCTGTGGGTTTCAACCACTTTGAGGGGTCGAATGACCCTTTCACAGGGGTCACCTAATTCATAGCAGTAGCAAAATGACCGTGATGAAGTAGCAATGAAAATAATTTATGATTTGGGTGTCATCACAACAAGAGGAACTGTATGAAGGAGTCACAGCATTAGGAAGGTTGAGAACCACTGGTTTATAGGCACTACTGAAATAGAAATAGTCAGAAGAGTGATAAAAATAAAAGACATGGAAACGCTTAGTCCTGTGGATTGACAGAACATGCAATCATCAGTATTCATGTACTTCGATACCAACAGATCTGAAAGAGATATCATTAGAAGCTCCTGGACGGGTTGAGAGAGAATGGTGAAACACAATAATTCATGCAAAAGGCTAGGCTTACTGGTCAGACTATGGTCTTTCGTCACTCTCACATCTGGAACTGCTCTCAACTCCATGCCTCCAATTGTAGTCAAGTAATAGGCTTAGAAGTGGAACAATAATAATGATGAGGTATGTATAGTCTAGAATAATAAGTCATTTATGTCAAAGGGCAGCCTTCAGAACAGTCAGAAGGAGGAGGTGAGACTAATAGACAGAGAAGGTGGGATGAATGCTCTTGCATTGAAGGCAGTGCCAAATATAAGATGAAACCAAATGAATATGAATTGTTGAATTTAAAGTTGATGATCTGCTCTGTAAACTTCCAACCAATTCACAATAAGAAGTTGTAAAAGACTAAAGGAGTATGCAATTGAAAACAGAGGGGGAACCATCACAGGGCTGCTGTTAGAGCTGCTTCACAAAATCCCAGTGGCTATTTCTGGAGTTTGTAATGTCACCGATACTTTTCAGTTTCTGAAAATTTGTAATAGCAGAAATTTCTCATTTTGAACAAACACTCACTTTGATACCTATTTCTACATTTACAATTCTGCATTCTTTTTCTACAAAGGGTCTTTCAGAAAATATGGTCTACCACCACTTTGGAGGCAACGTATTTCCAAGTGATAGAATTCTTTTTCATTCTCACAGAACAAAGTATGGAGACTATTATATTCTGAGAAGTTGTGATGTCCCAAAATGTTTCACAGTTATGGCTTGACTTGGAAAAATTTGTTCAGCTTCACTGAGATGAAGATTCTTTATCTGAAAAATAGAACAGGCAAGTGTACAGGGTTGCTTTGGAAATTAAAGGAGATTAAGTGGCACATGTGGAAGTATGGCATGCTTTAAACAATCGTGTGATTTTTATAAAGTCAGCCTGGCATAGCACACAGTCTTTGCAAATAGACTGTGCTCTGTTTTCTTTCTGGCTTCACTTGAGTAGCAATGTATCTGGGGAGCGACTTATTTCCTCAAAATGGGAAATATGCTCCCAATTCAAGGGACTGTTCTAAGCTTTAAAAGACTGTGCTGCAGAGGAGGTCAGATTGCATAGTAGGTTATGAATTGGCTGCTATCCACAAGGCCAGCAATTCAAAATCACCGACTACCTCTCTAGGGAAAGGCAGGTCTTTCTAAGACTGACAGTCTCAGTTCTCCCCTGTCTTATATGGTCACTATGAGCTGGAATGAGCTCAATAGCTTTTGCTTCTTGGTTTGGTTATTGTTGTTAGATATGGTCCATCTCATAATGTCCCTATGCAGAAAAGACCAAATATTATCTAATCTGTGCCATCCTCAAAGTCGTTGCTATGTGGAAATCAGTGTTGGCAGCCACTGTGCCAATTCATCTCGAGAGTTTTCCTCTTTCCCGATGAAACCCTACTTTAACACGCATAGTGCCCTCCTTTAGAGAACATCCTCTCCTGATAATACATGGAAAGTACATGAGGTAAAATCTTGTTCTCCTTACTTCTAATGAGTGTGCTATCTGCACTAATTATTGCAAAGCTGTTAGGTGTCATTAAGTCAGTTCCAACTCATAGTGCTTCTCTGTCCAATAGAAAGAAACATTGACCATTCTAATACCATCCTCCAAAGTGTCCTTGTGCTTGGTCCTTGTCGAGCAACAGCAGCCACAGTGTCAATGCATATTGTCAGGGGCTCTGGTAGACTGGGTTGTCTAGAGGAAAAATACCAATGACATTTACAAACACATCAGAGGGAACTTTATCAAGAAGGCAGTCCAGCTCAGTCCAACTCAATTTCATAGCTCTGAGGCCAGTGGTTCCTGGGCAGACTCACACAGACAGCCTGCAAAGGTGAAGCAGGATGCAGGAAGGTCATAAGCCCTTGGGTGCAGTCATGCCTAGCCTAGAATGATGGAAACATTGCAGGAAGCTGACCGCTCTCATTGTCAGATGGCCCACATGGACCCGCCTGTGGAGACAGGCAGAGTTCCAGGAACCGTGAAGAAGGAGCAGAAAGAAAGGGAGAAGTTTTCAATGTCTTCGTTATATAAAAAGACCACACTTCCAAAGAAAGCATCATCAGGCTGTGACTTTATTGACAGATGGGAGTTCATCATATACCTTCATACATATTCAAGTTAACCTAAAATTATTCAACTACTACAAAGCCATCCTATTTTTCACTGCTCCTCTACTTTATCAAGCGTCTATCCTTCACCAGGGACTGGTGGCTTCTACTGACAGCATTTCTAAATTATTATAACATAACTTAATAATTTTATTTCATTATTCATTGCCAAGATTTATTTTACGTGATGCCACTGAAGAACTCCAAAGAGCAGAACAAAATGTCACATCATTGATATTTGGGAGTGCAGAGTAGAGAACCAAGTCATCTGTAGGCAACTGGAAATCCCCTTACACAAGGGTCACAAGGAAGAGCCAAACCAGTCAGGGTGTAGTGTAGCACAGATGAAACATACAACTTTCCCCTTGTTCCTTAATGCTTCCTCCCTCCCACTATCATGATGCCAATTCTACTTACAAATCAGGCTAGACCAGAGCATGTACACGGGTACAGATAAGAGCTGGAAACACCAGGAATCCAGGATAGGCAAAGCCCTCCGGACCAATATTGGGAGTAGGGAAGGTGGGGGTAGGCAGGGGGAACTGATCACAATGATCTACACATAACCTCCTCCCAGGGGGATGGGCAACAGAAAAGCGGATGAAGGGAGACATTGGTCAGCGTAAGACCTGAAAAACTAATAGTAATTTATAAATTATGAAAAGGGTTCATGAAGGAGGAAGGGTGGGGGAGGGAGGGGGAGATGAGAAGTTGCTATCAAGAGCTCAAGTAGAAAGCAAATGTTTTGAGAATGAGGAGGGCAACAAATGTACGAATGTTCTTGACACGATGGATGGATGGATGGATGGATGGATTGTGATAAGAGTGGTATGAGCCCCCAATAGAATGTTTTTAAAAAAAGAACTCCAAAAATAAATTTTCTATTATAGTGCATTAAAAAATATTATCTTTGTCCAGGAGCCTTGGTGGTGTCATAGTCATGAACCACACGGCCGACTTCACGGTCAGCCATGCCAACCACCAGCTGGTCCACAAGAGAACAGTGAGGCTTTCAACTCCCATAAAGAGCGACAGTGCCACACCTCACGCTGGTCATTCTAGCCTGTCTTGAGCACTTGAAGACAGTGAGTTTTGGGCTTTATTGTGTTGGTGCTTTTCTCTGTATGAGATTAAATGATATCACAGCCTGATGAGTTTAGTAAGGAGCCCTGAGGGTGCAAACAGGTTAGCCTTCGACTGCTACACACAGGACAGGTATTTACCCACCTCAGTTGCTCTAAAGGTGTAGAGGAAGCTCTCTGGTCCAATAACGACTTGCAACCTTGGAAAGCTACCTAGGGCTGCACTGTGAGTCGGAATCAACTTCATAGAAAGATGTTTCATTTTTTGTTTCGCTTTAGTAATTGATGGCATTTCATTTCTTGAGTTGAGAAGTATGTGAAAGAAATACAGCATTTAGGAGAGTCTTAAACATTTGGCTTCATCATTTATGATTTCAAGACATGCCAAATCAAAGAGAAAATAGCAGGCACTTTTAAATATCCAGGACTTTGTGGGCACTCTAAAATTCTGTGTACTATTTAACAGGTTTAAAAAGAAATTCTATGGCTCTTCTTTGTTTTTTAAGCCACTAGCATTCATTTCCAAAGAATTAGGTTTAAAGAGCAACTTTTAGAATAATAGTTATTCTTCTTTCTTACCACAGCTGGGGAGGTTCCTTTTTCTTTCCTATTTGAAATATATCATCCCTCTTATAGCTTAGATCTATGTGTTACTCTGGGTAGACTAGAGAAACAAATTTATATACACGCATACAGATATAAGGGAAAGGTTTATATACAACAGCAATGGAACATTGAGAAAGCATCCCAGCCCAGTCTAGTTCAAAGTCATACATCTGAAATTAGCCCATATGTCTTTTATCAGTCTATAAAGTCTCATTCTGACTCACAAAGCATGTGTAATGGCACCAGGACAATCGCAGGCCAGTGGGTGCAGAGTCTTGTGTATCCAGCAACAGTAGAAGCGTCCCAGTGCTGGCAGAGGTCTCCCTATGACTCCTCGCTTCCAGGACTCAGGGTCCATCAGCAGTATCCAGTGGTGGTAGAAGCAGCTCAGCACTGGCAATGCTCTCTCAGGCTTTTCCAGCTCCAGAGGTCTGGTTCTATCAGGGTAAACCCGTGTAGCTTCTCCTCCAGATCCCCCAGTTTCTAGGACTCAGGGTTTATGCTGCCATCTTGCCTTGGCAGTTGAGTGTCTCCCAGGGACTGAGTCTATAGTCTCTCACCTCCCTGGGGGAAATGTCACGAGATTTCCCAGAATGCTCAGAGAAAGCCACGCCCACCCAGAGGCCTCATTGACTCTCTCCAGCTTGACAGACTGGACTCCAGCCCTAGAATCCCAGTGCTGAAACGGACCCAGACCGGTGACGGCCACAATCCATAATCAGAGCTCATGGAAGCGGCAGTCAAAAGATCAAAAGACATATTACATCGCATTCGGTAAATCTGCTACACAAGATCTCCTCAGAGCATTGAAAACCAAGCGTGTTACTTTTAGACACAAGATGTGCCTGACCCAAACCATGGCCTTTTTATTTGCCTTATAGGCATATGAAAGTCTGACATTGAATAAGGAAGACCGAAGAAGAATCAGCGCATTTGAATCGTGGTGCTGGAGAAGAGTATTGAAAGTACCATGGACTGCTGAAAGGACTAGGTGATCTATTGTGGAAGAAGTGGAGCAAGAATGCGCCTTACAAGCAAGGATGGTGAGACTTCATCTTACATATTTTGAGCATGTTATCAGACGAGACAAGTTCCTGGAGAAGGACATCATGTTTGGTAAAGTAGAGGGGCAGTGAAAAGGAGGAAGGTCCTCAAGGAGATGGATGGACACCATGACTGCAGCAATGGGGTCAACATGGGAGCATTTGTGAGAATGACCCAAGCAAGACCAGACATGTTTCATTCTGTGAATAGGGTCGATAGGGGATGGAACCAATTTGATGGTCCCTAAAAACAACAACAACTGCAACAACATATAGCTGCACCTCACCTACAGTTAATCATCGACAGTGCCTTAGAGTGTATATTTTGGAAAGTCTGGCCTAACTTCAGAGACCAGACAACAAAATAGAGGCGGAGGACTAAAAAGAAGATGACAATACTTGCTGATACTAAATTCATCCATCCGTCTCGTGTGAAGTGACTTTTGTGTTGCTGTGATGTTGGAAGCTGTGCCATCAACATTTCCTACCCTAGCAGCATCACACATGGTAGATAGGTCTCAGTTGAGCTTCAGACTAAGACACACTTGAAAGAAGTGCTTGAAGATCTTCTTCTTTAAACATTGTCCAGCAAAAGTGTTATGGATAGTAACAGAACATTTTCTGTTATAGTGCAGGAAAATTAGCCCCTTAGTTTGGAAGACATTCAAAGTATCATTAGGGAAGCACTGTGTTCACAAAGTAGAGTTGGTGTAAATGACTCAGAGTAAAGCTTTTGGGACCTTCGTTTTCTGGTGTGCCATGACTAACATTGAGAAACAATTGCACAAATCCATTAATAATCACTATGTGGAAAGTATGAAGCATGAAGAAAGGAAAATTGGAAGTTGTCAAGAATGAAATGGAACACTTGAAGATTGATACCCTAGGCAATTGTGAATTGAAATGGACTGATATGGCTATTTTGAATCAGACAGTCATACACCAGGAATGACAAATTGAAAAGGAATGCCATTACATTTATCATCAAAAAAGGATATTTCAAGTTCTATCCTAATGCAAGTTTGCTTATTCTTGTATCTTGCCAGTGAGAGTATAATGGACACTCACTTATTTCTCAGCTATAGCTATCACACTTAGAATAGTTACCATGGCTAATTAAATTTATTCACCAATCACCAATGACAAAGATGAAGACATTGTAAAGCTTAACAACTTTTGCATTTTGAAATGATAGAGCTTTTGCATTTTGAAATTGATTGCATAATAAAACATTGAATCATGCTGTATTGGTAATTATTGGTTATCTGAATGTAAATATTAAAAACAAAGAAGAATCAATAATGGAATATATAGCCTTGATAATAGAAACAATCCTGGCGATCAAAGTACAGAATTTTGTAAGAGTAAAGACTCATTCATTACAAATGCCATTTTTCAACTGCATAAGCAGGGGCTGTACTCATAGATCGCATTAGATGCAATGCACAGAAATAAAATCAACAACATGGAAAGTGCTGCTAGGTATTCTCAATAAAAGCAGTCAGAACAGACTATCAATTTTTCCTATAAAAGTTCAACTAGAAACTGAAGGAAATTAAGATTAATCCATGAAATCTAAACTATATCCTTGACTATATTTCAACTGAAATTAAGAAACCTCCAGAATACCGTTAACTCATTAGACACTGATGATAGAAAGATGAAGTAATTTGTAGAATGACATCAAGAAATTAACACAGGAAGAAAACAAAAGGTCATTAAAAGGAGAGGGAAGAAAGAAAAAGCAAACTGGATGCCCGAAGACTTAAAGTTGATTTTATTAAAGTTGCTAAAACAACTGGAAGAAATGATAAAGTATATGAGTTGAACCTAACACAAAACAAAGTAATGACCTGGAGTTAGAAAACCAAAAGCAAAGAGCGTGTCTGGCGTTTCTCAAACCCAAATAACTGAAGAAAAAAAATTGAACGTGAAATTGCCATATTGAAGGATCTGAAGAAGGAAGTGTCATCAGAAGGACCACTAAAAACACAAAAAGAATGTATTCATATTTCAGTTGAAATTTTATTATTTAAAGAGGGAGCATATGATTAGGAACCAGTGGTATTAATACACGAAATCTAAAGTGACATTTAGGGCATTGGCCACCAATCAATCAATCAGCAAACAAACAAATAAATAAAAGCTTCTCCTTGACAGCTCCTTTGAAGAAGGACAAGGCTTTCTGCTCATGTAAAGATTTACAGTCTTGGAAACAAATTAGGGGCAGTTCTACTCTGCCCTAGCGCATTGTTATGGGTCAGCGCTGACTTGATGGCAGTGTGATGCCCAGAGGAATGAATGGTAATGTTCTCTGATACAAAATGGCAACGATGTCTCTAAGGCGAACCAGAGACATATATAAATATAGATACGTGAACTTGAATTTGAGGCTTTCACTTAATTCCATGCCAGTCTAAGTACAATTAGTTCTATGACATGGCACTGTTTGATGCTTACCTTTCTGAATTTATGGGTGCCTTAACAAAGTGTGGCCAAGAAAGGAAATGGTCCCCAGTGTACGATATGAAGAGGTAATAACAATTTGTAAATTATTAGGAGTTCATGGGGGAGGAGGAGGAGGGGGGAGGGGAAATGTGGGGAGTTGGAATTAAAAAAAAAAAAAGAACTAGAGGAAAGGGGGAAAGAGGAGCTTATGCTGGGCCTCAAGTGAAAAAGGTTTGGAAAGAAGTGTGGCAGCTTGTGTACAATTGTGTTTAATATGAATGATGTATTGAATGTTATAAGAGCTGTAAGAGTCCCCAATAAAATCTATATTTTTTAAAAAAGAAAAATGATGTACAGGTCCCCCAAAAATGCTTTTAAATAATAAAAAAAGAAAAGAAAAGAAAAGGAATAGCATCTTGGGTTTTAAAGGCTTGTTTCAAACAAGCAGTCATCTAAGTGAGGTGTTAACTAATTGCATATGGAAGATTTTAAGTAATAAAATTCAAATCCAAAAAGGGAATGTGAATGCCTGGTTTGCATAAGGATGTAGGTGACAGTGGAAGCCACAAATCCACTTGCAGGATTCACACATGGATTCAGCCTCCTGTGAATTCCCTCTGATCATAGTTGAAGGTTGTAACTAGCCATGCTCTCAGACAAAGAACATTGTAAAGTCGATTATGGTATATGTAGCTAAGTTACAATGTAATATTTTATCATTTGAAACATTAGAATCATTTTAAAATTGTTTCAATTAAAAAAACCCAAAACAATGAAGAAAAAAATACACCAAGACCAAAAACATATTCTTGAAAGCCGAGTAGGTAAAGTAAGTGCAAAAATTGACAACATAAATTTGAACAGAAAGTTCCAAAAGGTAGCTTAAGAAGCTAAAGCCAAGCAATATCATGAAATTTGTAGAGATCTGGAGTTAGAAAAATAAAAGGGAAAAATACACTCAGCATATCTCAAGCTGAAAGAAATGAATAAAAAAACTAAAGCCTCAAGTTGTAATATTGAAGGATTCTATGGCCAAAATATTATACATTGCAGGAAGCATCAAAAGGAAATGAAGAACTTCACAGAATCACTATAATAAAAGGCACTGATCGCCAGCCAACAATTTCAAGAAGTACCATCTGATTAAGAACAAATGTCATTTGTGCTAGTTAAAGTTTGTGTCAAATTGGCAGGGCAAAAATCCTCAGTGGTTTGGCAGTTTTCTGTTATGTACCACTCAGTTGATTCTGAACCATAGTGAACTTATGCACAACAGTTAACACCTAGTAATTGTGCATGACCTGACAGAACCCAGTGAAACCAAAACCAAGCAGTTGAAAGCCTCCTTGCTTTGCTAGTGAATCTAGTCTAACACAGTATTGAAGAAATATGTGCAAGCTTTTCTGAAAGAATACTAATTGAAATGTTTCAACAAACAGATGTAGCACTGGAAGTACTCACTAGTTTATGCAAAATAAATAAGTAAAAGGGAGATAGCTAATTACTACTCTCCACTCCCAAACAGAGTCTTGCTTTGCAGGGAAAACATTTTAGTTCTTAACTGTTTCTTCTAGTATTCATCGTTATTAGTTGATATTGATTCAATGGCATTGAGGGTTTTGTTTTTTTAAATAGCATTATTCCTCTAATTCTTTCACTTGAATGATTAATTTTCTACATTACCTACTAACTTCTTTTTTTCAACTTCTCTCCGTTTCTAACAGTTTTATAGATATAAAATTCACATCTCATCCACTTTTATAGTTAAAAAGAGTTGTGTATACATCATCACAATCAGTTACAGTGCACTCTCTGCCCCTCAGCATTTATTATTTGCTCCTCAATTCCCCTATCTTTGATAAAATCTCACATCAACTATGGTTTCCATGTACTCACTCTTTCTGTGTTTCATAAACTGGGAAACCTACCAGAAATAATAAGAAGCAAAGTGAAACAGAAAATGAAAATAATAATATATAAATAATGAAAATAAAAACTAAGTATATTTGTCTGGGTTGATTAGAGAAACAAATTCATAGACACTCATATGTGTATAAGAATGCACTTTACATAAAAGAGCAATCTAATATTTGAGAAGAGACCCTGGCCCAGTCCAGATCAAGCCCATATGTCTGATATTAGCCCATAAGTCTGATACCAATCCACGAAGTCCTCTTCACACTCATGCAACGCCTGACACCGAATGCAGCAAGATCACGGGCCACTGGGTGGAAATTCTTGTGAATCCAGTGGCCGTGGAAAATCTTAGTGCCTGCAGGGGTCTCTATGTGGTTCCTTCAGCTCCAGAGCGGTAGCTGAGCTCCCTGTGTCCTCTCCATAGGAATGCCTCACAAGGAGTGAGTGTGTGCCCTGCTTCCAGTGAAGTGATTTCTCTCCCTAGGTTGATGAGATCACCAAGCTGCAATCTGATTAATTGCTAGGCTAACCTCTACCCTTTCACTCTTCGGTCTCAAATTGACAACAGTTTATGTAACTACCACACTAAGAAATAAAGGACCAATAGCAATATTAAAATAAGCCAGAGAGAAATTTTCTGTTGTGGAGCAGTCAAGATATATTTAAACGAAGAGCAAATTCAGGTTGAGTCACAAGAGAGGTTATACCACAAAAATGAAAGAAAAACTTGCAACTTCAAGAGGGTGACCTCCCCCCGGCATCAATGACCTAACACTCCTGAAATACCTCTTAATATGTATAATCAAAAACCAAATAAACAATGCAACCCACCAATACATATGATTTTGGAAACCAGATCAGGTGTATCATGCATATCAGGGGGAATCTGCCTGATGAACCCAAAGAGTCAGCAAGTGGAATAAGGGTTTGAGGGGACGGGGGCACAGAGGTGGTGGCAGGGTGAATGAGGTGATGAAGTCAAGAGGTACATATAGAAGAAGAATGCTTGGAAACGGACTGTGGTTGAGCTATGGAATGATTTGATATATGCATTAATTCCAATTAATGAGAGAGAGAGAGATAACTGATCAGGTTTAATATTATACCTTAGCCCCATCCCTCATCATCAACTTTACAGTAATGTCTGCCTGAGAGAAAAGCTGTTCAATGTTCCTTGTTTATCACCAGAGGGGATGTGCCAAATGCCTAATCCACCTCGATGCTCTGCAGATGAATTCTGGGTTCCCACTGTCCTCCATAGTGTTCTACAACTTGAGTGTTCACAATTTAAGCTCTGATCCTTTTCCCTCATCGTGTTTGGTTCTTTGTCATTGTCATCTTTGGATCACACAGGCCAGTATGCTTCTTCATGGTGGACTAAGTTGATGCCTCAGTTAAATGGTTGCTTAGCATCCGTATCTTCATGAAGACACATATCAAGCAGGGCCATGTTATAAAACCAACTGGAGCTAGGGTTGTATTTAAGTGGCAGTCCAGATTCTGTATGCTTGTTCATGGGTTTGACATGGCTCTGGTTCAATTTAGCAGTCTTATTATCATCTTATGACAAAGAAAAAAAACCCCAAATATGACTGATAATCTCCCTGGGATATAATGCAAGTCCACTGATATCAATAATTTATCCCATGGCACTGATTTTAAGGTACTGTTAAGAAAATGAATTTATGCCAGTACCATCCAACTATGCACTGCTATCCATGTACAGAGTGAATTTTAAAAGGATTGAGCTGCGCTTACATTGTGCATGGGGGTTGTTGCAAGAGGAAAAATAGCCTTTAATATTCCTTACAGGGGAACCTCCTTGGTTATCAGATGAATACGTGCCCTATCAATGCGAAAAGGGCAGTGAGATGGTAAATATATGGTGGTTCTTTGTCCCCAGTCATGGGACCCAAGGTAAATCAGGGTTTCCAACCATGGTCCAACGGCTGTCATTTCCACAGAATTCCACAGACTGCTTCCCTTCCCATCAGGGAATTTCAGTCCTAAGTCCAAGGCCTACAGATAGTCAGGCTTCCACATCAAGTTCTTCTTGTGTGGCTCTTGGGGAATGCCAGGTTCACCACAAGGCCAGACCCTAAGGTCATCCTATTGCTTAGTCCATGGTATGGTTCACTGACAGTTGGGGTGGATAGAAACTAATTCTATATTCTACCCAAGAACACAGAACCGGATTTATTCTCCCCTGGATTCCCTACAATTATTGTTGATCATCCCTTTCTGATGAGAGGTTTCTCCTTCCCATTTACTGACCAAGAGGAATATAAATGCGTCCTCTGAAATACAAACTCGGTTGATCCCCTTCCCTGGTCTTAACTTGATTTTCCATTAAGGTTCTTCTCTCATGCCTGTTGATGGCCTGTTGATTGATCACATTCTTGTTTCAGTATCGAATATCTTCAAGTTGATGGTGTTCTCCCTCGTCCCCATTCTTTAAAGATTGACCCAGCCAATCTGAAGTTTCTTATTTGGACTTGATTCTTATAAAGTGCATATAAAGGGGCTGATGTCTTGTTCAAGGCTGGCAGGCAGAATTTGCTTGGAAATTGACCTCTGTTATTTGTTTAATTGGTATTTCTCCATGTTGTAGTGGGCCCATACACCATATGTCCATTTGTAATAAGCTAATTTAACTCAGCATGATGACTTCTAGGTCCTCCCATGTCATGCAGTGTTTCATGCTTTCATCACTACTTTTCAAGGATGCATGGTATTCCACTATGTGAACATATCAAAGTTTCTTTATCCATTCTTCTGTTGGGCATTTGGGCTGCTTCCAGTTTCTTGTTCTAGTGAAATATGCAGCTATAAACATGAGAGAACATATATCCACTTACAGTTTGTCTCTTATTTCTTTGAGGTTTATGTCTAATAATGGCATTGCTGGATCATAGGGGATTTCCATCTCCAGCTGCTTTAAATATTGACATATTTTTTCCATAGTGGTTGTATGTATTTATAAGTCCATCAACAGTATATGTGATTTACATTCTCTCCGCCAGTTCTCCAAAATTAAAAAAATAAATCATTTTATTGGGGGTTCATACAGCTCATATCACAATGCATACATGTATACATTGTGTCATGCACATCTGTGAGTGCCCCCACTCACTCTCTCTCCACGTGGAGAACCTGACAGACTGAGGTGAGCAGGTTATCATGATGTGAAATGTGTCAGACTCTTATTAATTCTCCCTCCCCTCGAGTCTGTTACTGTTCCCCAGCTGCACATTGCTATCTTTGCTCTGTTCCCCTCCTTTTTTAGGTGGCTGCCATATGTAGCTCTGGATTTGGTCTGGCCGCTGTCATACCACCTGGACCTTACCCCAGGATTTTTGTACACAGTAGCTTTTTCCTTATGTCCCTTTGTGCGTTGTGTTTTCTGAAGCCCCAAATCTTTATGGAAGCAACTAGCTTCATCTTACTCCTTGACATTATTACATAGCTACAAATTGCACTATTGCATAAGTACCAAACCATTGAGAATCAGGTTTTAGCCCCATTCCCGAATATTTTGAGGGGACATAATTTTCCAAACAAAACTTGTTAGAGAAAAAAAACCCTAAAACCTAAGATAAATGAGATTTGAGATTTTTTTATGGACCCAATACTGTACATGTTATAGAACTTATTCAAGTATTTTTATTTGAAAATGTATTAACAACTGTACATTAGCAATTACTGCATACACTTGAGTATAAAACAACCCGAATACCAGCTGAGGCACCTAATTTTAGCACAAAAACTGCATTAAAACATGTGCTGATTTCGAGAGCAAATGAAAGGGGAGGAAGAGAGAGTGGAGTGCACCCTGGTCCATCAAGGCTCAAGAAAGATCTCCCCACTCAGAACAGCCATTCCACAGAGAGGACCACATGATCAGCCCCACTATGAAATACAGTGTCCCTTGCTGACTCAAGGCCCTACAGGGACAACACTGGAGAAGCAGGGTAAGTAATGGACCCAGTCTGACCCCACCACATCAAGGCAAGGGCAGGCAGCAGAGCAGGAGGAAGGGCAGAGCATGGAATTCCTGAGGGAGTGCCATGGATATACTTTGGGGCCAGGATGTGGCACCCCATCTGACTTAACTGGAGGACACTCCTGGAGCTCAGTGACCAGACTTTGAACTATTTACAGGTTTTTATTTTGACATTATTTCATTATTTTTACTTATCTATTTATTTTTCTGGATATTGGTTTTTTGTTGTTGTCATCCTTTTGGTTTCTTTTGTTGCTTCATCTTGTGATGTCATGTTTCTTTTTTGTACATACCATTATCTCTACAATTCTATATAGACAAGATAGGCTGGATAAACAGTATGGAGGAGGGAGCAATGGTACTGATGGTAACAGAAGGATATGGGAGATGGGCATGTGGGGGAAAGGAGGTGGTGCTGAGTATTCCAGGGATAAGGAAAAAACAAGAGATCCAAAATCAGTGGCAAGGTGGGTGTAAGAGGCTTGATAGGGATTGATGAAGAGTAATGTAACAGAGAATATACTGAAACCCAAATGGAGACTGAGTATGATAGTGGGACAAGAGGAAAGTAAAAGGACATAGACAAAAGAACTGGAAGTAAAGGGCATTTATAGAGGTCTAAATACAAGCATGTACATCGGTGAACATATTTATAAATAATGATGGGA
>PVJH01037334.1:0-18001 GCA_004026705.1 Nesogale talazaci | reverse complement strand
GCAGGGTCGAGCCCCCACTGACCCGGCACGCGTGGCTGCCTGGGGCGGGACGCGGTCCAGGCACCGGCCGTGGGTGCACTGGCCACAGGCGGCGGACACCGCTGGCGGTTCGAGCCTGGGTGTCTGGGGGGAGGGAGCGGAGCCCGCCGGCACAGTGGCCTTTGTCCTCCTGCACGGAGGGGATCCGTGGGAGACACGCGGCTCCCTCAGGAGGGTGCAGGGCGTGGGTCTCCTCTGTGGGGGTGTGGTGTGTTCGTCTAGCCCTGAGGGGCTCCACACAAAGGCTGTCCTGTTCGCAGGACCGGGTTGGGCAGTGGACCGGGGTCAGTCCTGGATGGCGGGAAGGCACACAAAGGTTGGCCCACAGAGGAAAATCTCTGATATATGTATCCAGACCTCTGAGGCTGAAAAGAAAGGGGATGTGGGGCAGGGTCCCCTCCTGGCCAGGGATAGCCCCTTGTAGGGAACTTTCCACTCACCAGGACACCTCCACGTGGCTTCCTGGACACCAAACTTACCGGAGCTCCCCGTTTAGGCTGCTTACCTCGGCGCCATCTTGGACCCCCTCCCCCTAGTCTTGTTTTGACTAATGAGCTTCTCCATCATTTCTTTCTATAAATGTGGTTGATTTGATATTTGTTTGTTCTATTCAGAAAGATCCATATATATATATATATATATATATATATATATATATATATACACACACATATATATATTCCATTTCTGTTGTTTAATAGGGAATTTTCTATTAATTCTTCAATCATTTCCAAATTTTATTGATAAGCATGTATCATTTCTGTAACTAGGACCACGTTTTCCAACAGCTGATACTGTTCCCAAATTGTATTTTCATCAGTGTACATGATTGTGTGGTTGATCAATGTCAAGCTGAAAAAGTTATGTGGTTATATATTATGTGTTATAGGGAGCTCTTACAGAGATCATAGCATTTCATAGTTCAATCACATCAAGCAGTGCTGTACAATTGCTACCACAGATTCAAAACATTTTCTTCTTGGAAGACCAGCACTAGTGTTAGAAGACAATCTCCACAAGCCCCAAAGATATAACTGCAGCTGAGATGGCACAATCTCCATATAGAGTTTTCTCCACAACTGCCCTCCAGTAAGATGCTAGTATCCTATAGGGGCCTCATTTTTTACTACTCAACTCAGCTAAAAGATACCTACCTTTAAAAACAATCAGGTTCTCTTTGTAGCACATAAGACATTTCACACAGGAGCTAAACCCTATGTGTGTGGTGAATTTGGAAAAGCCTTTATCAGAGAGGCTGCTCTCATTTATCATCAGCAAACACACATACTGTAGAGAAACCCAATATATGTGGTGGATGTGGCAAAGGCTTCATTCAAAATCCCTTGTATGTGATGAATGTGGGAAAGCCTTTATCTGGAAGGATGAGCTCATTTTTCATAAGAGAACTCACACTGGAGAAAAACCATATATATGTGGTGACTGTGGAAAAGCCTTTATCTGGAAGAGTGCTCTCACTGTTCACCAGTGAACTCATACTGGAGAGAAACCCCTTGCATGTAATGAATGTGACAAAACATTGTTTCTAATGCACAAGGAGCTTCAGCAGATAATGGTGAATACAGAAGGCTTTCAGTAGAGGAAACGTATGAACCAGAGCCAACCCGGCAGGATGGAACCTCAGGAGACAGCAGGGAGGCCATTAGGTTTGTTGACTCTGTAGAGTCTGGAGGTGTCAGGTGGCCCTCCAACTGAGCTCTGGGATTCTTCACCAAGGTTTGAGCTTCACTCACAAGGACCCAAGCTCTAGTGGCTCAGCCCTGAAGACAGCCCCAAAGAGCGGTAGCTATTGGAAAAAGGGTGACTGGCAGTTCCAATTCCAGGCCCTTACTCTAGTGATACTGAGCTAGTTCTATGATTCTTTACCAGGTATGTACATACCATATTTGACCCTCATGGAGCCAGGGGCAGAGATCTAAAACTTGACCTTGAAAAGCCTTAAAATGCTTTCAGAAAGCTTTACATATCTGCTATCTAGAATCCCTTCCAAGACGTTCAACTGGGCCTGCTGAGTATAAGAGGGTGAATTACTCATTGAGAGAGAGGTCTAGTCACCTGACCTTGATTCATCCTGCAGAGTCCCTGCAGCTGTGCCAACTGTGGAAACAGGTCTGGCACACAGGAAAGTGAGGGAGACGGAGCCACCAACACAGACTCTGGAGGCCAGGCTCAGGAGCAGAACTAGTTTTAATACAGCTTTTGTAAGGCTTACATAAGTTTCATTGACCAATCAGATCATGTTTTCTATTTTCCAAATATTTCCTTAAATGTCCATAGATTTGAAGCATGAAAAATGATTGGCCCACACTGTGATCTATGTAAATGAGTTACTTAATGAGATTTAAAATGGAAGGATAGCAGGTGTACTGGCCTTGGGTCTTGTTGAAATCGTGGGCTCCAGCTACCTAAGGGTACAGATACACAGATTTCTACTAATGAGTTCATTCTAAAATTGATCAACCATGTAAACAAAGTGCATTGATAATTATTGGCAATTGGATTGCAAAAATTAGAAGCAATGAAGAAGCAATAGTAGTTGGAAAATATGGTACTGGTGATAGAAACGAAATTGGAGAGCACATGATTGGATCTTACAAGACCAACAACTTGTTAATAGCAAATGACTTTTTCCAACAACACGTGATTACATACATAGACTTTCTCAATTGGTATATGCAGATATCAAATTAACTACAGTGGGGAGAGAAGGTGTAAAAGCTCAATATCAGAAGCTCAAATCACACTAGAAGTTGACTGTGGGACAGACCATCTATTGCCTGAAGTATACTCAGATGAGAGCTGAAGAAAGAAAGTCAAGTCCATGAAAGCTAAATATGACCGTTAATCTATCTCACCTAAATAGTGAGATTTCAAGAATGGATTTGACCCATTCTAGAAGATGAACTGTGGGAAAAACTTCAAGACCATCATAAAGAAAGCCAAATGTCATTAAAGAAAGAAAAGATTAATGTGGATGTCCAAAGAGACCTGGAGATTTACTCTTTATCATCAAGGAGCTCAAGCAAATGAAAGAAATGAAAGCAAAGGGCCGAACAGGAAATTTGAAATGGGAACTTATTTTCTAAAATAAAAGAGAAGTGCAAAGATGTAGGCTTATAAAACAAAAATGGAGCACACTCAGCATGAAAGAATGGAAGTAAAAATCAAGACTTCATTTGTAATAGTGAAAATCTATGAGCAAAATATTGAATGATGCAGCAGGCAACAACAAAGAAGGTGGAAAGAATACAGTCACTGTACCAAAAAGAACTACTCAACATCCCACCATTTCAGGAAGTAGCATGTACACAAGAATCAATGGTGATGAGGGAAGATCTAACTATAAGAAAAACACAATAGTCAATTACAAGGCTGTAGGAATTGATGGAATACCATTTGAAATTCTTCAAGTTGATCAAGGACTGAAATGCTGAAGACAGCTACTTGCCCACATGACCTTAAGATCCAAATTTTGACTCATTCCAAAGACAAGTGACCCAACAGCATGCTCAAATTCTAGAGCAAGGATATTGATACCACAGCAAGGAGTTCTGGAGATCATCCAACAATAGTTCATTGATAATTGATGGGGAGCTGCCAGAGGTTCAAGAACAGGACGTGGAACGAGGGATCTCTTTGGGGATGTCAGTTGTTGAGTATTTGGCTGTAGTGCTCTCCACAATCAGTATTCATGGAAGCAGGATACAAGGATGCTACTTCTAAGTCTAAGATGGGCTTGAACTTAGCCATGGTGCTTTTCATTGTCTCATATACAGGTCAGTGACGGACATTGAATAAGGAAGACTGAAGTAGAAACAATGCACATGAATTTTCTTCTTGGTATAGTATATTGCTTTGTTAAAGGGAGAGACATCTGTTTTGGAAGAGTTATGGTCAGAGTGCCCCTTGGAGGCAAGGGTGGTATGAGTGTATCTTGCTGTAATAGTGGACTCAAACACGAGGAAAATTGTGAGGATGTCAAAGGGCTGGGTAGTGTTTCTGTTATGCTTAAGGTCATTGTGGATCATTATCAACTATGTATATATGAATTTCTTTGTTGATACCACAGTTCTAGTTTCTTTGGTTGCTTTGTCTTAGGATGCCTGTTTTTGGTACATATTGCTGTCTCTGTAGGTCTGTCAAGAGAAAATTGGCTGGATGAAGAGTCTGGAGGTGAAAATGACAGGACTGGTCATGGGGGGGGAGGGGTGGAAAGGTGGGGTCATGGGAGATACGGAGGAGAAGGAAAGGGGGTGGTGTTGACTAGCCCAGGCACAAGGGAATAACAAGAGATTCAAAATCAGTGTCCAGGTGGGTCTGAGAGGCACAAGAGGGATTCATTAAGAGTAATGTAAAAGAGAGAAGAACTGAAACTCCTGTAGAAACTGAGCATGATAGTGGGAAAAGAGGAAAGGTAAAGAACATAGAGGTAATTACGGGGCAGTGAAGGGCATTTTTAGAGGTCTAAATACAGGCATGTGTATAAGTGAACATACTCTTATTGGACTGTGGGAAAAGTCAATCAATGTGCATATACTTAAAGGATTAGTATTAGGACAGCACCTGGACATTGGGCCTCCACTCAAGTACTTCCTCAGTAAAAGAACACTTTGTTTTATAAAACTGAAATTCCATGATGCTTACCTTTCCGCCACAATGATGGAAATCAAATGTGTGCATAAGCAAAGGTGGTAAAGAAAGCTGATGGTGCCCGGCTATAGAAAGATATAACATCTGGGATGTTAAAGGCTCTGAAGCAACAAAGCCCACATGGAAGGAGCACACCAGCCTGTGTGATCACGATGGGTTGATGGGATCCAGTGTCAGATATGAAAGAACTAAAAATTGTATCATTATAAAGGAGGAGGAGTACTGAGTGGGGACCAAAGTCCATCAATAGGTGAAATGACATCCCCTCACACAGGGGCTACAGGGAAGAGAGGAGCAAGGTAAGGAACAGTGTGGCAACAATGAGGTATGCAACTTTTCTATACTTCTCAAATGCTTCCTTCCACCCCTATCATGATCCTAATTCTAGCTTACAAATCCAAATAGACCAGGGGATGTACACTGGAGTTGAAAATGGGGGAATTCAGGATAGATTATCCCTTCAGGACCAGTACTGGGTGCAGTGATACTAGGAGGGTGGAGGGAGGATGGAGTGGAAGGGCGAAACCATGATGTGAAAATGTAACGAAAATCTGTAAATTATTAAGGGTTCAGGGGGGAGTAAAATGATTAAGGGTTCTTCGGGTAATGGAAGTCAGGAGGAAATGTGGGGAGGTGGTCCTGGAGGCCTAAGTGGAAGGAGGATGTTTCAGGGGTGATGATGGCAAAAGGTTTGCAAAAGTGGTATGCATACAATTGATGTATGTATTGATCATGATGGGAATTATATAGGCCCTGATAAAATGGCTTATTTTAAAAAGGCACACTCTACACCTCTATAGCCATTTAGATTGGTTAATAGCTAAAGGAAGGTAATACATCTCTATCCACCAGCAGGATAAATGCCATCCTTCGGCTCCCAATGACAACCACCAAACGTTAGGTGAAAGAATTTCTAGGAGCTGTAGCCTTTGAATTCTCAGGTTTTCTGAAATTGCAGAGCCTCTGTATGCCAGTAGGGGAGGAAAAGAGCCTACCCTATCCTCAACTGAATCAAAGCATGAGACTTTTGGAACTTTCAAAAGGCTCTCATCTCCGCCCCAACCCTAGTCCTTTCAGACCTCAGCTAATCTCTCAAACTATTAGTTTCTGAGGTCAGAGGAATAGGAAAAGGAGTCCTGACACAGATTCTGAGCCGGTAGAAATTACCAGGAGTCTACCTGTCCAAAAGGCTGGTCCCAGTGTGCCTCTGGAGAGCTTAGTTATATGCGAGCAATAGCAGTCACCATCGTGCGTGTCAAGGACACATCTAAATTAACTCTGAAATAATTATGAACTGATGTATTCTTCACAAAGGGAGAAACTGCAACCATCTTCTGCCGTTTTTTCCCTCCGCGAAATCATTCCCCCAGTTTGGTCTTTCCTTAGCCTGGGGGTTTGACAGTGGCCTGTTATTCATTGCCCAGTAACCAAATTCATGGCTAAAAATTAGGAATAAAGTGAAAATTGCATTGCATATGTAAGCCTCAGAGCTCAGGACAACTGAAAATAAAATAGAACCTTAGAAATTGCCCCAAACTAGGTAAGTCTCCTTTTTGACGTACGCTGAGCTAGATGTACCCCATATGTAAAAAAATTATCCCCTTTTGAAATAAGGTATGGTCAACCTCCCCCTATTTTACCAAAAACAGGAGATGATATCCTGGCCAGCCTTGGTACCTGTTCCATCCTCAGGCTTTCCAGGGGCTCCAGAAGGTCACAGGACAGCTGATTTGAAAGCACCAAGCCATGCCCGGACCCACCCCAGCAGAAGAGCCACTATATGAGCTCAGCCAGGGAGATTGGACTTGGATTTAGAAAATGCATCATGCTGATTTTCTTGAATTTTCCTGGAGTGGGTCCCTACCCTGTCATCCTTCCTGCCCTCACAGCTGTGAAACTAGCATGGCAAAAGTATTGAATCCACTATACTCAGGTAAAGAAGGTATATCCTCATCAGATATCAGAAAAATTGACCCTTTATGCCACCGAAGACCTCTAAAACTAAAACTTTCCCACTCTGAATGACTCTAATTGGGGTCACTGTCACCTTTAAAAATCCCCATCAGTCAATACAATACCTTTCAACTCTCATACAAATGGTTAAGAGTCATAATATCTCCTCCCCTCTCATGCATGGGGCTCCCTTGTTCTGTTTTGTTTTGTGTAACCTTTTTGAAGTAGTCTTGTTAAATGCTCTACAGGGCTCGTGGGAGAAAACGCTCCAGCTCTGGCTTACAACTGTGGGATCTTTTTTTAAAATTATTTTTTGGGGGGCATCACTGCCCTCTGGTGGGAGTAGGAGGCCCAGCCTTGGTCCTGGAGAGCTGCTGCTGGATTGGAACCTCCAGATCAGTGGGTCACAGTCCCGCACTCAACCACTCCACCACCAGGGCTCAGCCCCAAGCTGTTGGATCTTAATCCTAGAAAAAAATTTCTAACGTAGCCAATATTACATTTGCCCTATGAACGGAAACTCAAACTGTCATGGGAAGGGCCAATAACACTGTGCAACCACTTGCAGACCCAGACATCCAGTTTAAACGCAAGCCCCCAGCCAAGCCGTGCTCCCTAGGGGCGTGCAACCCTAACCAGATAACTATAAACAATTGGAATGACCCCACCTAGATGAAGGGTCAAACTTGGTGCCTCCATCTCCATGTATCTGGTATAAACCCTGAAACTATTTTTACTATTCAAATAAAGCAACCCTCAAACATGCCACCAAACCCGTAGAACCCAATCTGGTTCTCAGTCCCATCCAAGAGGAAGGACCCGTTCCACTACCAGTAGCTTCTGCCCAACCTTTCTCTGTACACCCAGACTTGGTGCCTAAAGGCCAGGTGCCCCTCCCTACCCGAGCACCTCCAGTGTTGCCTAACAAACTTCTCTTAAACACACTGGATGCTGTCTATAAATTCATGAACAGAACTAATCCTGATGTTACCTCAGACTGCTGGCTCTGTCTAAATTCAGTCCCCACTTACTACCCCCTCCCTGTACTATGGTATAGAATTCTGAGCAAATGAACCCTAGTCTCCCCTGAAAACCAGATCAGAAACACCTCTCTAGCAGACTTCAACAACAACCCAAACATCTGTCCATGAGGACATGAATCTAAGCTTACACTGGGGGACCTACAAGGACAAACACTTTGTCTCGCTGCCCTGAGTTACACAGAAGTCACCATACCAGGAATCGTGCTTAAAAACAATTCCTGTTACACACCCAGAGGGCTCCAAGGTCAGCCATTTCCTCCCGATAGCACCCTAAGGATTATGATTTCCCTGTACCTAGATCTTTCCTCTTGTGTTTATTCTCATACCTTAACTGAAGGCCAAAGTCTCTGTATGCTGGTTCATGTCATCCCTCAAGGGGGAGGGGGTGAGAGCATTGTGGGCTGCTATAATAGACCAAGAGAATACCCACCCTGGTGCAGTAGGAACCGCTGACCTTGTAACAGGAAACCAAAATTTCAATACACTCGGTCAACAAATAGACTTGAATTCACCTAGAAACTTTGTTAAATTCCTTAGCAGAAATAGTGTTACAGAACTGCTGTGGTCTAGACTGACTCTTATTAAAGTAAGAGGTGTGTGTGTTATATATAGCATTAGGGGGAACTTGCTGTTTTTCTTAGTGAAAAAAAAGAACAACAACAACTAAGGGTAATAATTGTATGAGAAACTGTTCAGCTGGTCTCTTGACTCCCCGATATTGTAAAGGTCCTTTTGGGTTCAGTCATCCTCCTGTTAATCAAACTAACTTGCATCCCTATTATAATTAATCGGTTAATCTAATTCATCAAGGAATGAGTTCAAACAATTAAATACTCGATCCTTAGTACTCCCAATCAACGGCTCCCTAGTGTAAAAGGCCCATGCTTACATTCAAAGGTTTGAACTCTCATAGAAGCCAGTGGGGAGTGTAACAAGTGGCCCCTAAGTATTTCACCTAAATAAAGCCATTTTGTATTGTGACTGCTCGCTGCCTGGTTCTGTAAAATTTTCCATGCTGGCTACCCTGTTTCTGAAGCCAGGAGAAACAGAAAATGCTGCAACATGGAGCGAGACAAGCCTCAGCCACAAAACCATTTCAGACACGAAACAAGCAGAATGATGACTCCTTTCTCAGATGAGCTAACGGCAATTTCTGCTTCTCTATGTGTCTGCTCGCAGCTGCCAGTTCTGGCCCTGTACGAACTGCAACCTCCCTGAGCTGAGACAGTCCCTGCACAGGTAACAAAGCTCTTTCACTCTGACATTCACTCAGAGTCTCAGTGAACTGCATCGCATGGGTTATACCACCATAACCAATTGTCAGCATCAATCAGCTCCTTAACACAAGATTGTACTTTTCAAACTTCTTCACCCTGGGTGTAAAATAAATACACAGAAATCATAGCCATTATGTCCTAGTTGATATGAAAACTATATCATCAAGTTAAAGGCATGGCAAACTCCAGAGAAAAACACATCAAAAAGTAAACAGGGTATGCAGACACACCACACAAAAACTAACCGAATATGACCACCCTATGGAACTGGGAGAACTGTCCTTGTGACTTCCGGAGTCTTAATCTTCCCAAGTAGAAAACACTGTCTTTCTCCCAGCACAGCTGACAAGGGACAAAGTATTGCAATCAACTCTGACACTTGATGATGGGGGGAACGTCAAAAATTTCATGGCCAAATGGAATAAAGAGATAATGGGGTTTTCCATGAACCTGTTTGAAGCCTCCTTGTAAAAAATCCCATCAAAAGATTGACTCCTATTAAGACAAGCTGTTCTCAATTTCAATAAAAACATCACAAAAATGTTTTCCAATTGGCATGGTGATTAAAATTTTCACCTCAAAAAGAGCAAATGGTGCCCAGGAAGTATTGAAAAGCAGGAGAGGGGAATGTTTGGAATATATCAACAGACGTTAAATATATATTTTTCCATAAAATGCAAATCAAACACCATCTAGTGCATGCATGAAGAGCAGGCCGAGTAAGGGGGTGCAGCAGTAATGGAGGGGTGTCATAGGGTGTCTGTTGTGTGACCCTGACAGACAGCACAGTGCTGGCATAGCAACCAGCTTGGTGATGTTGGTGATGTGTGCATGCACAGTGCTGGTTTCCTTCACTTGTTGCTTGACCGTTTGAGTCAGCGCAGGACTCTCTAAGAGAGGGACTATGAAGCCTGTTGTGAAAGCAATCAAATTCTTTTTGGGGGTTAAAAGTTAAAACGTGGGCTATGCCCGTCAAGTCCACCAGATGGGCCTACCCTGATGCAGTGTTCGAACAAGAAAATATCGTCACTGACCCTAGATACAATATCCAAGGCCAGGAACTGCCAAAAATCCACCGCGCAGCCTTAGCCGGGAAGGTGAAGATAGTACAGCAACTTCTTCAGTGTGGAAAATACTATTTACACTTACGAGATAGCGAGCACAGGTAATGGGGACGCTGTGACAGGCTGCTCAAGGGCGGAAGTCCCAGGCGGGATGGCGGACCACATTGTTGGACAATATCAGGGGCTGGCACCAAGATGATTATCTACAATGTGTTTGTGTACTGTTCCGGCATGAATTCATGCTTCTAATTAAAATATTTAAAATTTATGACAGCGAAACCCAGGGCAAATTTTTGTAAGCCCAGCTAACATGTACACCTACCTGTTAAAACCAAACCCTCTAAGTTGAATCATCAGATCTGTCATTGGATCTGTGGTTATCATTCAATTAAAACAAAACTTAGGGGCGCGATTTTGCCTGTATCCAGTGCAAGCTATGTTGTTCTTCTCGGACCTGGTGTTTTCTAGTCAATGATATTGTCAAATTGTCTGGCCTTTGCGCTAAAATAGTGTGTTAATTAGCATTTGAGAATCCACGTCGGTAAGTTTTTTGAGAAGAAAATGGTGAGGGAAGGCAAAAAGCAAACTAAAAAAGAGGCCCCCATGCAGTTACAGATATAGTATCTAATAGATTTACACAGTGTTTTTCATGTAATGTACAGCCTTATGGATTGTAAGATGCCCTGCTTTGTGTATCAATAAGACATTTTTAAGAATCCTGTTGATTATCTTTGTAAGATACCATCAGTTACAAGCTTAATTCCGGTGTGTAAGTTGTCAAAATGTCAGAAAATGAGCACCTTAGAATCAATAAAAGTCACTAATTCCTTCTAAGTATCTGCAAGTAGAAATAGCTATGTCATTTTTTAGTGAAATGTCTTCGCTTAGTACAGAGCAATACTAATAAAAATGTTGTCAGCAATTGTTAAGTCTCTCTACATGCTACAAATTATTCTAAGTACTTTGCAGATATTCTCGTGTACATGACAGAGGTGTTCTGTGAGATCATTAGCATTTTAATTCTCATTTCATTGCTGAGGTCTCAAGAACAGAAACACTGAGCAGTAGCTAATAATTGACAGTGTTAAAATAAGTTTCATTCCCAACTTGGCCTTTGTTATCTTCACCACCACTTGAATAATTTTATATTCGCAAATAGCGTGCTACATGCTTTTCTAAAATGTCCTCTTTTATAGAACACCATTACACCTGGTCTGTGCCAATGGAAAATTAAGTGTTGTCCAACTCTTACTGTCAAACAGATGCTTTTATAATATGCGTGATGGCGAGAACCGAACAGCTTTGATGAAGGTATGTGGCAGACTGCTATTTCAGCATGAATTGGATTGCAGGATGAAAATGGGATTATCTCATTTACCTATAGCATAAAATTTTGCAGGGTCTCATATTAGACGTTTATTTTGGTAGATACTGTGTACTAAAATGCATAAAACATTAAATGTGCCCTTGTAAATGTGTTTTAATGGAATTAATTATATCCACAAAATTTTGAACCCATTGCTATCATCTTTAAAATTTTTAAAACAAAAACCTAGACTTTTTGATGATCCCAAAGACAAATTCTGTGCTCGTTAAACACTAAGTCAATTTTCTGTTCATTCTCCCTTGTTATTGTTTGATGACATTGAGTTGTTTCCAAAATGTAGATGCCCTCTCCAGAGCACAAGGAAACACTACCTAGTCCTCACAGTCATATGTACAAAATCATCAGGGAAACTGGCTTATTTGAAGAGGAATGTGGCATCAGGATTGGGGAAATCCTTATTAATTGCTGTAGCCACTGTGTCCATCGATTCTCTCTGGGACCTTCCTCCTCTTCCCTGCCCCTCCATGTTACCAAGCATGATGCCCCTTTTCTACAGGAACTGGTCTCTCCTGAAAATATGTTCAAAGCATGTAAGCCAAAGTCTTGCTATCCTTACCTCTAAGAAGTACTCTACATCTACTTTTTCTAGACAGACAGGTGAGTTTTTTGTTAAACAGTCCATGGAAATGTCAATATTCTTCGCAAGCACCACGATTCAAATGCATGAGATCTTTCATTGCCATTATTCATTGTCCAGCTTTCACATGACTATGTGTTGTTTGAAAGTACCCTGGCTTGAACCAGGTGCTCTTCGTCCACAAAGGAACAGGCTGGAAAGAGCTCTTGTACAGCCGCTTTACCTGATGCCATTCGTCTTTGGATCATTTGACTGATGCTTCCATGAGCATTGCTTGTGGATTCAAGTAAGACGAGATCCTTGACAGCTTCAACAGATTCTCCATTTATCATGATGTTTGCCCCTGGTCCAGAGGGAGCACTTTGGTTTACATCACCTTGGGTCATAATCCATTCTAAAGGCTGCAATTTTTGATCTTCACCAGTAAGCTCCTCAAGTCCACCTTACACCCCATTAATAAGGATTTCCCCAAGCCTGATGCCACATTCCTCTTCAAATAAGCCAGCTTCTCTGATGATTTACTTTGCTACAGACTGAATAAGTACGATGAGAGCTCCAACCCTGGATGTGCACCTTCCTGGATTTTTAACTGTGCTGTATTCCCTCCCTTTGTTGACACAAGTTATTCTTGATCCACGTACAAGTCCTACATCAGCACAGCAAAGTATCTTGCAATTACCACTATGCTCCACATTCTCGATTGTTGGCTGTGATTCAGACAAACCAAATGCCTTGACATAGTCAGTAGAAGCAAACATCCTTCTCTTGTTCTGAATTTTGAGTTCAGGTCCATCTAATGTCAGCAATGGCAATCCAAGTTCCAGGTCCTCTTCTAAATCCAGGCTGTAATGCTGGCAGCTCCCTGTCAGTGTTCTGCTTCTGGCATAGTTGATGAATCTTTTACAAAATTTCACGTAAGTGTGATATCAAACAGAGTGTTCTAAAGTTTGAGCAGTCTGGCGTGCTGTCTGTCGTTGAAATGGATACAAATATGGACCTTTCATTCACTTAGTTGGCCAAGTGGCTGTCTTCCAAATTTCCTGGCATATCCCCTGGTTAACTGATTTTGTTTCTGTTTCTATGAACTTTCCTGTGTAGCTGTTTCATGTAAATTTGGTTATATATTATTGTCTTCAGTGTCTACCTTGCTTCACACAGAAAAATGTTGTAAAAAATCATGCATTAATTGATGTGTATTAGAATTTTATTTGGCTTTGTTTTGAATAGCATTTGACAGTGTATGGCTTTACCACATTTTGTTTATTCATTAATGTATTGATGGCCACTCATAGTACTTATAAATTATTAAAAAGTATCAATAATGCTGCAATAAACACAGATGTACATGTATGTGTTGAAATTTTTGCTTACAATTTTTTGGCTATGTGTCAGCTGGGAGATATCTACATGTAACTTTTTGAAAATCTAATAAATTGTTTTATTAGTTGTTGAACCATGTCACATTTATACTACTAAGGTTTAGGATTCCAAATGTTCCACATATTTACCAATACATGCTGTTTCCTTCTAAAAGTAGACTGGCAAAATGTTCATTTGGGAAAGTAAATCAATTAGATATGTCAATAACCACAGTTCTTAAAGATGAATTTATGCCTCTATTTTTTAGAACGACCCTCATGCTTGCTGTAAGTTTTGTTTCAAAATACACAATAAATATTCTACTTCATAAAGGCATTGATGTCTTTGCTCAAGATGTCTGTGGGAGAACAGCAGAAGATTATGCTGCATTTTATGGTTCCAATATGTAAGTGTTTGCAATAGCAATACTTTAGTACAAGTGTTTATAAGATGTAATTACATATCACTCAACAGTAAGGTTTATGATGATGACTTTCACCTTCCTTTACAAAAGCTGCTGTAGATAATTAATATGGTCAAGGGCTCCTGGAATAGCAGTGAAAATTTACAGCAAGAAACAAAACAAAAATCTAACCTCACTGTAAGCCTAGACTAGTGTAAAGTAGCAGTGGATGCAAGGTTCTTAAAGGGAAAGAAGGAGGCACTAAAGCTTCTGCTGTGCTTATGTTTACACTTCCGAACATTCCAAGGGTAACCTCTGTGAATTCAATAAGATAGGGCCATATCTTTGCTTTTCCTAATAAATTGCTTGCTTCCTAAGCTGTCTGACTTAGCAGTCAATCCTCTCTCTCTTGCACCTTCCCATTGAAATTTCCAGGAACTCCGGGCATTAAGAGAGATTATGAGAAGTCAAGTGGGGCTGGTCACAGGACGATATTGGAGTCATTCTGCACTTATATTTCATTGTGTCTCTTGTATCTTTGCACGTATTGACAACAGATCCTGCATTCTAGTCTTCATTGGCCTCGACTCCCAAAGATGTCCTTGCTGAACTAGGTCTCTCAAAGCGTTCAATACCAAAGTTATCTAATTATTTTTAGTTCATATATGCGTATTTATCCAGCCACTGTTCCCAAAGCACCAGCATCCTGCCCTGGCAGTGGGCCCTACTAGCATTTGCAAACAGATCCTTTCCCCTGCACTCAAAACCAAGGTGAGCCCACAGACTTGCCTAGACCTTCCATAGCGAATCACCCTCTCAGACCCTTTTTTATCTTCTGGTTAGCAGTTGTTTGTAGAAAGAAGTGGACCTGCAATGAGAATCACATTATGTTGCAGAAAATGATTAGAGTTTCTTTTCCTCCTTTGTACAGAGCATTTGTACAGATCTGTATATCCAAGTCCTATTTGATCTCGTGAAACACCTTTCCTTTCCCTCAGAATAGTGGGGCCTGCTTGCATTCAATTTCTTAATTCAGCCTGGCCATCAGGGATCTGTTTCCTTTATGAATGTAAATCTCCACTGAGACTTGTGTCTCTACTGCTAGTTTTCAGAGATATTGGCATAATTTAGAAGTTAGATTCACAAGGCATTCAGTCAAATTCTTTGAATCTAGTTTTGTTGGTGGAATCCACAAGTTACATTCATGAGTAATTAGTATTCATTATGAAAATAGGATAGCCTGTTCCCTGTCAAATGACCATAAATGTGAAGATTAAGCATCTTTTTAATCAGTATCTGCTAGTCCAGGACTACTGAGGGTAATGAACAGAATAGTAACTCCACATAGGTTTTAACATTTATGAATTCTGTCGCTTATCATAATAGTAGTGGGGAATTTATATTGTCTATGGCAATTACTGAATTAATACGTTCACATAATAAGGAAGTTTATGTGAAAATCACATATATGCTGAGGTGTCCTGAAATTACAAAACAAGACTGGAACTGCTAATAACCACCATTGTGGTTGATAGTTTTTTCTGAAATAGTGAGACATTTGAATATAGAATCTAAGGAAAATCACAGAAACACAATGGGTTGTATTGGGAACTGCAAAGAAGTTCAAAAGTGTGGTTCAAGAGGCAATTATTCCACATTCACCATTTCTATGGACGTTTTCCTTTTCATAGTACCTCACTGGGATTTCCTAACAACCTTATGAAAAGAGCACAATAGGATCTCTTCCGTTGGTTCATGTTGAACCTATGAACATTGACATGTCTTAGAACAAGTAGATAGCATATTTGTTTATGGCAGTTTGTTACAGGGCTAGAACTGCTTCTGAACTCAGGAGGCTGTCCATTATATCATTGCTAATTTCAGTTAATTCACTGAGCTCTATTGCCCCCAATTCAGAGTCATACTCTGTTGTTCTTTTTCAATTAAATGTCCAGCAAAAGTTTCTTGCTATCAGCACATTTTTGTGCAAATAATGCCAGCCTTCTACTGTTTTCCCAAAGTGCACAAACTCTTTGCACATTAGTTTCCTAGGTGTGCTACAGGAATGGTGTTACATGTGTATGTGTGTGCATTTTGTGTGTGTTTAATATGTAAAAATGTGGCAACTGTACAGTGCGTGGTCTAAAGTTCTCATTTGGTATTGATTATAAAATGCTCAGATTCTGTAAGATAGTTGGCAAATATCCATTATATCAATATTTAACATAATAAGATTTCCTTATTTTTTTACTATGTAGCTATAGAAAAATGATGTGATTTTATAGAAGAATTTAAAGCTCATCATCCTGAAGAATATGAAGCAAAAGGTAAGACTTCTTAAAATGTCATTCCTCTTGGGGTTTGTACCATAAGTAAAGAAATGAAGAGCCAAGAAGTTCTATTAATGACAGAGCAGTTTAAAAAAATGTATGCGTATCTTCACTTTGAATAGTCTGGAACTAATTAAAAATATTGAACTACTCAAAAAGCTAACTTAGGCACCTTCTATTATGAAACATTCCTGTCTCAAGGGAAATTTATTCATTAAGTCATGGCCCCCAAGATCCCATATCATAGCAGTGTATTCACTTAAATACCTATGAAGTGTTTTTAAGCTACTCTTAACCTGTTGTAGAATACACATATTTTAAACACACAGGCCTTGCCTTCCATTTTCTAGTTAATTTTATTGTTGTTTTATTTTTATTCTGCTCTAAGTGCACTAAGTGCAAGGTACTGTCCAGGAGTTTTTACTTAAAATTATCTCTGTTTTATACTTAGTCTTTCCTAAGTGCCAGACACATGTGAAGCAATAGGAGCTTTGAAAAACATGGGTAGAATTTAAGGTCCGCAGACTGCCAAAGTACAAGTTTGTGAGCTGAAAGGCCTAAAGGCCCATGCCTGGCAGAAAGGGACATCTAAGCAGGCTGCACCCCTCACAGAAAGTTCAAAAGGCTTAGATGTGTGAGTGAGCGTGCATGATGGAGGAGCCCTTCAGGTTTGTTACAAAAGTGTGATGTGGGAGAGTTTGGGAATGAGGAGACTACCTAGACAAGGCAAGTTAATGGAAGACTCTTCAATCATGTAGCCCATTGGGCATTTCTCGGTTGAATGCCTTCCCTACAAATAACAGATGGTCTCACTAACAGTGGCTAAAACACTAAGGGCACTGAGGTTGTTTTTGTGGTGTGTGGTGATATGATCAAGGGAAATAAGACATGTTTCCATAGTTAAAATTAGCACGTCCTTGTCCCCAAAATGTAATTACTGTCAGTCTATTAGGGTGTTTTTGCCCCATCATGTGAATCAAGTGACGTTTCCATGCTCAATTTATTCAATATAAAACAGTTTGACTTTTTTTAAGGTGCATTTTATCATTCCTAATTGTTTTTCTTTCTTTTTTCTCTTTGGTTTTCCTTAAAATCTTTTCCTTTAGAAAACAAAAATGGTACTGCTTTCTCCCACGTTTTTGTTGGTTTGTCAGAAACTGTCAGTGATGGGCAAAATTGACTTCAGCTTTATGAGAAATTAAGAAGAAATTAGAAAAGAAACTGTCCTATCCGCAGTACATATCTACTATTATTCGCTTTAGCCGATTGACACCTAACTGAAGTGTCTGAGAAGCTTAGGTTAAATTATGATCATTGTAACAGGCATTTGAGTTTAGGTATGGAATTTTGATACATCACATTTTCCTTTCCTTGTAAAGATTAAATATATACAG
The DNA here is from genome assembly GCA_004026705.1 of Nesogale talazaci. Taxonomy (NCBI): domain Eukaryota; kingdom Metazoa; phylum Chordata; class Mammalia; order Afrosoricida; family Tenrecidae; genus Nesogale; species Nesogale talazaci. Next base: position 507 of record PVJH01037334.1, on the reverse strand, counting down.
AGGGGGCTGAGCCTCGGTGGCATAAGTGGTTGAGTGCGGGACTGCGGCCCATGGGCTTGGCAGTTCAAATCCAGCGGCGGCTCTCAGGAGCAGCGCTGAGTAGCTCCCACTACCCCCAGAGGGCAGTGATGCCCCAAAACAAAAACTATATATGTGTGTGTGTGTATATATATACACACACACACATATATATATTTATATATATATATATACACATATTTACACAGAGAGCGAGAGAGGAATATATAAAAAGGGATTAAGTCCTGGTTAGCTGGGTAGACCTTTGCTATGATTTCATGTTCTTTATAAGAACCTTCTTACTGTAGAATAAATTCTCACTTAACATGATTGTTTTTCATATTGGATTTAAAAAGGTTGCTTCTTGACTTGCATTAATTTTAATATTGTATCATTTTTCCTCAGTGAAATCAGCACCAAAGAGATCCCACATAGCATTTTAAAAGAAGGCAAAGAAAATAATCGGTAGGCTATCAAAATGCCTTCTCA
>PVJH01037333.1:0-18028 GCA_004026705.1 Nesogale talazaci | reverse complement strand
TTTTCTTATTTTGACTGCCCTAGAGATTAACCTATGCCCTAGAGATGAACACTCTACCATACAATCTAAATTAAAATCTAAGTTAGTTCCTTTACCTATTTAATAATATATGGGCTTTAATTATATTATCATTCCTTTTACCTTTTCCCTAATCTTTTATATTGTTATATTTGAATTTCTAGATACATTTTAATTCTCACAGAATATTAATTTATAATTGTACCTTATTAGCAATATCCATGTATGCTCTTCATAATGCTCCTTATTCTTTCCTGTATTATATTGCTTCTTTCTAGAATCTTCTTTTTGCCTGGAGAACTTCTTTTAGTATTCTTTTTATTATACCTATTAACAGTGAGTTAACTTAGGCTCCACTGAAATATATTTTCATTTCTTTTGGGGGGGGGCAATCACTGTTCTCCGGTGGTGGGAGTAGGAGGCCCAGCCCCACTGCTGGAATTGAACCTCTGTCCCAGTGGGCCGCAGTCCCGTGCACAACCACTACGCCACCGGGGCTAAGCCCTATATTTTCATTTTTAAAGAGTACAGAATGTTGCTTTCATTTTTTATTAGATAGAGAATTGTTGCTTGGCAGTTATTTTCTTTCAAGTCTTTGCCTTGAGTTGGTTTAAAGTTAATATTAGGGCAGTAGTTTCAAGGGTTCATCCAGTCTCCATGGCTCCAGAAAGTCTACAGTCTTTGTGAATTAGAAGATCTATTCTGCGTTTTACCCTCTCCTTGGTCAATATGTTCAGTTGTGGTGGCTGGGCACCATTCAGTTCTAGTACATGACAAATGTGTCATTGAGGTAATTAGCCACACAATCCATATCTTCCTCCTAGCCCTCTTCCTCATTCTTATTCTGTTGTTCCAGATGAACAGGGACCAATTGTTGTTCCTTAGATTCTGCTTGCAAAACTTTGAAGACCAAAGACACAATACAGCAAACTAGGACCTAGAACAGTAGCACTAACATATGCTATTAGGCTAATTACCTGGGATGTCCCATGAAACCATAACCCCAAACCTCCAACCAAATCTAGGTTATAAATAGGGTGTTCCAACAGATATTTTGTTTTCACCATGTTCTAAATATGTCTGTCATTTTTGCTGGTTCCTGGTGGGAGTAGGTGGCCCAGCCTTGCTCCTGGAGAGCTGCTGCTGGATTTGAACCGCTAACTCTGTGGACTGCAGTCGTGCACATGACCACTGCGCCACCGGGGCTGAGCCCACTGGTTCAACTTTTTTACAGGAGTACAGTTTGTTGATAGCACAATAATCAGATGTGCACGTCTACCCTCAACCAATGTGCTTCATCACTATAAACCCAAAGTCAATATTCTATGAATAATAGGTTCCCCTCCTGACCTCTGTCCCACCCCTATAACCACTATTAAATTTTGGTTTCTATATGTTTGCGTGTTCTTGGCATTTTATATAAGTAAGGTCATACGACATTTCACCTTTTGTGATTGATGTATGTCACTCAGCATAATGTCTGTATGCTCCATCCATGTTGTATCAAGACTTTGTTTTTCCTATTGGCTGGGTAGCATTCTATTGTATAAATGAATATATTTTGTTCTATTGATGGATATTAACGTTGTTTTCACCTTTGGGCTATTGTGAATAGTGCTGCAATGAACACTGACTGATGGACTCCATTCAAGTTTTTGAGGTGTACACCTAGGAGTGAAATTGCCTGGCCATGCAGTAGTTTTCGTTTTTTGAGGAACCACATTGTTTTTCTACAGCTGTACCCTTTTGCATTCCCAGTAATGGATAAGTGTTCTATTTCTTCCATGTCTTTGACAACATTTGTTATTTTCTGTTTTTCTTCACCATCCTAGTGTGAGCTCAGTGGTATCTCAAGATGGTTTTGTTTTGCATCTTGCTGATGGCTAACAACACTGAGCATCTTTTCATGTGTTTACCCTTTAACCATTTTATGATTGGGTTATTTGTACCTGGGTTAAGTTGTTAAAGTTTTATTAATATATTAGTTATCATATTCTTATCAGATGTTTCCAAAGTTATTCAACCAGTCTTAAGCTTGATTTTTCTACCTTTTGGGTAAGCTGTTTGATGAACAAAAGTTTTTTATTTTAAACAGGTACCACTTATTTATTTGATCACATGCTGTTTGTGCTTTCATTATTAGATGATCCATTGTTTTTGTTTTTGTTTGTTTTGTTTTGTGTTTTTTTGGGGGGGCATCACTGCTCTCCAGTGGTGGGAGTAGGAGGCCCAGCCCCACTGCTGGAATTGAACCTCCGTCCCAGTGGGCTGCAGTCCCGTGCACAACCACTACGCCACCAGGGCTCAGCCCATAGATGATCCATTGTTAAAAGCTAAGCCTGACAGCATTTCCCCTACACATTTTTTTCCTGAAATGTTTGGACTTTGTTTGCACATTTAGATCTTTAACTTGTGTTGAATTTATTTTTTAATTTAGTGTGAGGAGTAGGTACTATTTCATTTTTCTGTATGCAGAAACCCAATTTCCCAGTATCATTTATTTTTTAAATTTCATTTATTTATTTATTTTTTTTGGGGGGGCGGGCATCACTGCCCTCTGGTGGGAGTGGGAGGCTCAGCCTTGCTCCTGGAGAGCTGCTGCTGGATTTGAACCGCCAAGCCCGCGGGTCGCAGTCCCGCACTCAACCACTACGCCACCTGGGCTCAGCCCCCCAGTACCATTTATTGAAGAGACTCTTTTTCCCCTATCAATGGACTTAAAACCCTTATTTAAAAAAAATAGTTGATTATAGATTTGTGGGTATATTTTGGGATTCTCAATTCTAGTCTGTTGGTCTATATGTCTATTGTTTTACTAGTACCAGGCTGTTTTGATTCTATAGCTTTATAAGTTTTTTTGTTTGTTTGTTTGTTTTAGGGCATCACTGCCCTGGTGGTGGGAGTAGGAGGCCCATCCTTTGCCCCTGTGGAGCTGGAATTGAACCTCCATCCCAGTGGGCTGCAGTCCCGCGCACAACCACTATGCCACCGGGGCTCAGCCCGCTTTATAAGTTTTAAAATTGAGAGATGTGACTATTTTTTCTTCTCTTTGAACATTACATTAAGAGCTATTAGAGCCTTTCATTGTTCCATATAAAGTTGAGGATTGCTTTTCCATTTCTGTAGAGAAAGCTGTTTGAATTTTGTCCAGTATTGCATTAAATTTATAGATTACTTTAGGTAGTATTGGTATTTTAACTATTAATTTTTCCAATCCACTAACATGGAATGTTTTCCCATTTGTTTGTATTTTGTTTTATTTCTTCTTTTTGTTTGCTTGTTTTTGTTCATATTTTTCTTGTGTAAGATAATTTGTAATTGCTGAACATTATATTTTTTTGGGAGTGGCCTCACTGCCCTCTGGTGGAGCATTATATATTTTTTAACTTGAATATTGTATCTGACTGATATTTTGTCTATCGTCAGAAAGGATTAATTGGCTTCTGGCTGATCATCTTCATCTATTTGAAAATCATAGTTTTCTCTTTGTGAGAAAATTTCTCTTTAGGTATAGCCCTTGTAGAATCCCAACTAAAAGTCATGATGGTTTCCAAAGCATTTTATCCAATATATTCTCTTTCTCTCTAGGACCTTGGTCATCTAATCTTGGTTACTTTGTCTTCAGACAGATCTTTAAAATTCAAATTTAGTTGTTTTCTTTTATTGTTTGTTTGTTTTTTTGTTTTTTGGGGGGGGAGGCATCACTGCCCTGGTAGGAGTAGGAAGCCCAAAATTTAGTTGTTTTCAATAAACTAGTTCTGATAACAATTTCTCCACCATAGTTAGAACAACAGTCTCCCCCACTATTATGTTATTTCTACATTTTAGAACAAATATCATGTTAACTACATTGTTACTTTAATGTTCACTTCTGTTATTAGTCATAAAATTTAAAATATTTGCAACTCATATCAATCCTTATGACGTGTTTCCTTTTTTTTCGGACATCTTTGGCTTTCTTTAGTTGATTGTTGATTTCATTCATCAGAAAAGAACCCCCAAACCAGCATTTCCATTCTATTTTTTGTGCATTTTGAGGTATACAAATCACTTTTCATCATCTTGTTACATTGCCCAACATATGCATTCAGTAGTCAGTTATTAATTTGTCAATTCCTTGGTTTTAGAGCTGCATAGACTTGAATGATATTTTTCTCCATAAACCTGTACATTTTGGTATGTAAGTCAAAGTTGAGAAATTTTGGGAAGACATCTATAGAAGGAATTTCTCTATTTTATAGTCTGATACATCCACTTGAAATAAATAGTACTTTATATTTATGTTTTATTTCTTTATGGAAGTTTTCTGACTTCTGGAACAAGAAAATACCATGTGTTTTATTATTTTTTTCTTTTCTCTTTTTCAGATTTGGAGTCCAGTTATAGGACCAATAATGTATCTCCTGAAAAGGACATTTATGAAATATTTTCATTCCAATGGGAGATAATGGAAAGTATTAAAAGCCATAGCCTTCAGGGCTCCATTTATAGAAATGATTGGGAATTCCAAAACAAGATTGGGGGGCCAAAGGAACCACAAGGGGGATATTATAGGGAAGTGAAAATTACCCCTGACAAAATGACCACTTACAAAAAAACCAATTTCCTTACTGAATATCAGATAGTTCACAATGGAGAAAAGGTCTATGAGTGTAAGGAATGTAGGAAGACCTTTATTCGTCGCTCAACACTTAGTCAACACCTGAGAATTCATACTGGTGAGAAACCTTATAAATGTAAAGAGTGTGGGCAGGCCTTCAGACAGCGTGCACACCTTATTCGTCATCACAAACTTCACACTGGTGAGAAACCTTATGAATGTAAGGAATGTGGGAAAGCATTTACTGTGCTCCAAGAACTTACTCAACATCAAAGACTTCATACTGGTGAAAAACCCTACGAATGTAAAGAATGTGGAAAGGCCTTCAGAGTGCATCAACAACTTGCTCGGCATCAGAGAATTCACACTGGTGAGAAACCTTATGAATGTAAAGCATGTGGGAAGACCTTTAGACAGTGTACACACCTTACTCGACATCAGAGACTTCATACGTCTGAGAAGTTCCATAAATGTAAGGAATGTGGGAAGTCCTTCGTATGTGGTCCAGACCTTAGACTACATCAGAAAACTCATTTTGGTGATAAACCATATACATGTAAGGAATGTGGAAAGGCTTTTAGAATATGCCAACAACTTACTGTCCATCAAAGTATTCATACAGGTGAGAAACCCTATGAGTGTAAAGAATGTGGGAAGACTTTTAGATTAAGACAACAACTTGTTCGCCATCAGAGAATACATACTCGTGAAAAACCCTATGAATGTATGGAGTGTTGGAAAACTTTTAGTAGTTACTCCCAACTTATTTCACATCAGAGCATTCATATTGGTGAGAGACCCTACGAATGTGAAGAATGTGGGAAGGCTTTTAGACTTTTCTCACAACTTACTCAACACCAGAGCATTCACACTGGTGAAAAGCCTTATGAATGTAAGGAGTGTAGGAAACCTTTTCGGTTGCTCTCACAACTTACTCAGCACCAGAGCATTCATACGGGTGAAAAACCGTATGATTGTAAAGAATGTGGGAAGGCTTTTAGACTTTATTCATTTCTTACTCAACACCAGAGGATTCATACTGGTGAGAAACCCTACAAGTGTAAGGAATGTAAGAAGGCCTTTAGACAACATTCACACCTTACTCAACATCAGAAAGTTCATAATGCAATTTAACTTGAGAAGCCCTTCAAATGGACATGATATTGCCAGATGTCACAGAATTTTTTCTTATTTAATGTGTTTAATTCTCACAACTAAACCTAAGAGATTTTATATTAGATAAAAAGGTTGATTTTAAAGCCTATTACCACTTACACATTGTTTATCTGTAGCAAACACATGAGAGAATAATGAATTTAGAAAATTTTTAGTCTTATCTATCAAGATATTCATTTAATACTTTTATTACTAATATGACACTTTTCACTCATTTGTAAAATGTTGATGACAGTACCTGTGTGTATTATTTATTTATTGCTGTGTAATAAAGTACCATACCTTAATTATACACCTGTGTAATAAAAAAACACACCTTTATTATCTCCTTTTCTTTCAGCCAGAAGTCCAGGCTTGAATTAGTTGGACCTTCTGCTTAGGTTCTCTAACAAAGGATAATCAGGGTTTCATCCAGGATTGAGGTCTCATCTACAGGTTCTGTTGTTTATAAACAAGTCACTGAGCAAACCCACACTCAAGAGAAGGAGAATGCGAGAAGGTGTAGGGCCAATGGGAACCATTTTCTTTTTCTTTTTAAAAAAATTTTAATCATAGGGAGCCATTTTCAAGTTTGCCTAGCATATAAAAGGATTGAAATTAATACTTGGAAAAATAGCCTTTATGTATTCTCTATAATTTTTATCATCATTAATACTAGTTAATTCATGCAAGAAAATTATTGAAGTAATAACTTCTCAGAACTTATAAACATGGTAATTTATTTTGGATAAAAAATTTAATGAGGGCTGAGCCCCGGTGGCATAGTGGTTGTGCACAGGACTGCGGCCCACTGGGACGGAGGTTCAATTCCAGCAGTGGGGCTGGGCCTCCTACTCCCACCACTGGGGAGCAGTGATTCCCCAAAAACCAAAAAAAAAAAATTACTGAATCTACTCCCACCAAGGGGCAGTGATGCCCACAACAAACAAACAAAATTTAATGAATGAGGTAAGATCTTCATTACTTGAGCGATAATCAGGAATTCTATAAAAAAAAACCAAAAAACCAAACCCTAAATTTTGTAAATAGGGGGTTGTTACCAATACAGCTGTTAAAGTATAAAGAATATGAAATTATTTCCCCATAAACATTTAAAAACAAGACAATTCACATACCATAATTCACAGTGAATTAGAAATGAAAATAAGATGGCAGGGGCTGAGCCCCAGTGATTCAGACGTTGTGTGCGGGACTGCGGCCCATAGGATTGGTGGTTCAAATCCAGCAGCAGCTCTCCAGGAGCAAGGCTGGGCTTCCTACTAGGGCAGTGATGTCCCCTCTCCCTTCCCCCCCAAAAAAGGCAAAAAAAATTTGGAAATTTAATATGGTGTGTGCATGTGTATGAAACACTCAAATGTGTAATCCTACTGCAGTCTATGCCTTTCAGTGTTCAAGTTGCTCCATCTTTTGACAGTGAAAGTTATTTCAAGTTCATCAACCAGTAATTTGATGATTTGTATATGGCAGAACAATTTGATCAGTTATAGAAGATACTCTAACACCAACTCACTGTTCTGCAAAATGGTAGGAAAAATTGAGCATTTATCCTACCTCAATTGTGTGATCTTAGTTTCGTTTCAGGGTCATCAAAATGTATCAAACAAGGTGTTTTTTTGTTTTTAATGTATTTATATACAGAATGACTGAATTATAAAAGCCACTATTTTCTAGTGGCTTTTTTTCTAACTGCAAGGTCAGTAGTTTGAAACCACCAGCTGCTCCATGGAAGAAAGACAAGACTTTCTACTCCCATCAAGAATTACAATCTGAGAAACCCACTGGCAGTTCTACTGTGTTCTATTGAGTCTCTCTGAGTCAGAATTGACTTGATGGCAATGAGTAAGAGAATGCTACACCCCAATCAGGAAAGAACAACAGAAACCAGAGGGAAAGAAAGACAGTAGTTGGAGGGAGATTTGAAAATAATTGACAATCTACAGTCTATCAGGGCCACGAGAGTTGGAGGGAGGTAGGGGGAGGACAGAAGGAAAAAGGAGGAGCTGATCCCAAGGGCTCAAGGAAAAGTAAATGTCTAGAAAAGAATGAAGCAGTCTATGTACTAATATGTTGGATACAATTGATGTATGGTTTGTAACGAATTATAAGAACCCCCAATAAAATGGGGTAAAAGAGAATGCTACAGGGGCACAAAAATGATCCTCAATGGATGCTAAACTATAAAGTGGAAAATTGGTGAGACTCATCATCAATCTATCAAACTGATCACCTGTAAAATCTTTTAATCATTGTTAATCTCAATAAGTGAAACTAGGGCTGAGCCCCGGTGGCATAGTGGTTGTGCGCGGGACTGCAGCCCACTGGGACAGAAGTTCAATTTCAGCAGTGGGGCTGGGCCTCCTACTCCCACCACCGGAGAGCAGTGGTGCCCACCCCCCCCCCAAAAAAAATAAGGCAACATTCACCTCCTGATATAGTGTAAATAGTACACAACACTACTTAGGCTTTTTGACAAAATGAACTGGAAAAGTAAAGCCTATAAATATGATTCTTTAAAGCCTTTACATTAAATTCTTTAAAATTTGCAGAACAGTATAAATAAGGTAAATATGAAAGGAAACAGTCAACCAGATTTAGAATGTGTAAAATTTTTCAGAACAGATTACATGATTGTTTCAACTGAGTGGCACAAACAGGAAAAGGGAGGGGCAACTGCTAACAGATTAAAAGAGATTTGAAACATAGTAACTAAATTAGACGTGAACCTTTTATGGACCTGATTTGAGTAAGATAAAATATATTAAAACATTTGAAGATTGTGGGAGCAATATGGATGTAAACCAATTATTAGATGATATTGAGAAATATTCATTTTGTTAGGAAAGGATGTTATTTAAAAATGAAGGATTCTGTTAGAGACATTCAAAAGTTTATAAGATGTCTATTTTTAAATATTTCAGAAAATATAAAGGAACAGAGCTAGAAATTAGATTGACAAAATGTTGATAATTATTGAAGTGGGTGATTTGTTTTTGGAGTTTCATCCATAAATATGTTTGAAAGGGTCTGAGCCCCGGTGGCGTAGTGGTTGTTCACGGGACTGCAGCCCACTGGGACGGAGATTCAATTCCAGTAGTGGGGCTGGGCCTCCTACTCCCACCACCGGAGAGCAGTGATGCCAAAAATATATATATATATATATATATATATATATATATGTTTGAAAGTTTCAAAAATAAGCTTAAATATAAACTAAAGGCTTCTAAGAATTGGATGATAAAAATGACTACATTTAAAATTGTAAGATGTGACTAACATTTTATAGGGAGAAGTTAGTAACCTTTAATGTATTGAGCAAACAATATTTGAGCCCAGTCTTCATCTTATTTTATGTTCAGTAACCAGTGATGGCCATATCACCTGGTAGACAGACACTTGATAAGTGTGTTGAAAGAATGAGTAAGTATGTCAATAATCCTGAAATGGAATAATAAAACCAACTCAAAAAGGAAAGTACAATCAAAAGTAGAAATTATGATACCAGACATTATAAAGCATAGCCAGTGTGAAAAATGACTAGTCTGAATCAGAATTGACACAATAGCAGTGAAAGAATGAAGGGAAAAATGTTAGAACATTAACAGTGGTAAAAGTGATGTATCGATAAGTTTTAAATATTCCATAAATTAATACATAGGTATATGTATGCAGCAGCTCTAAAAAGTTAAATTATCAAATTTAATTAAAAGATAATGAAATTTTCCCAAGAGCCTTTGAACTCCATTTTATTCTGAGAGATTCAGTTTTTTTCCTTATGAGCGTATGTTTTCACAATTGACTTCGTGCTGTAGACTCTTAATATAGCAACAAATGTGTATGATGTAAACTATTTTTGTTTGTTTTCAACATAGTTTTACAGGTAAATAAGTACAGCTCCTGCTAAAAACAGCCTGACCATAGATAGTTAAAAGGCAGTTACAAAATCTATCCATTCTAATCAGTGTTGGTGCACAGCCAATGCATGAAAGTCTCAGGAAGGAATCAGCCAAGCACCCAGTCACTCTTCCCCCCAACCAGCCCTGCTCTTTCATATCACTACATTTTTAGGTCCAATGGAGGCCTCTTTATTAAACAGGATAAGGGGGAGGGAGTGGGGGGGCTTCAGCAGAAGTCTTATCATGAAGAGTGCCCTTGAAGACAGTATTCCCTATTCTGATACAGTTCTCTGCTTTCCCACCACCAGTTATGTCTCTCCTCTCCTAGCCCCAGCTTTGGGGTTCAGAAGATTGCAGAAAACACTTGATCCTGGTTTATGGAAGCTATATAATTTCATGTCAACTTGATAAAAGAACACAGGGGTGGAGTCTAGCCTGTCAATCAGGTTACAAGATTACACCCAAGAGGAGGATCCTGGGAACATCTTCCCTAGAGGAGACACAAACACTTTCTCACATTCCTGTTGACAAGCTGCACAGAGCTGCTGTGATGGCAGCCAGAGCCCTGGAGATGCTTCCGCCACCACTGGATCCACCAGACTTGCGACCCACAGGCCTGTGATCTGCCTGCGTTCCGCATCATTGCAGGTGTTGCAAGTCTGTAGAGGAATTTATAGACTAGTATCAGACTTCAGGGCTTGATCTGGACTGGGCTGAAATGCTATCTCAATATACAATTGCTCTTTGATATATAGCTTTCTCTTATACATAGGTGGGTGTCACTGAATTTGTTTCTCTAGTCAACCTGGTCTAACACATTAAGGTATCTTGGGAGTGGGGTACTAGAGAAACAAATTGTGAAGATGGAGAGTGGATGCTTGTTTGACCTCTGCCTCATGGTAGTTTTTCTTCTTTGGCTAGCCAGACATTAGAGGTGGCCAGGAAGTTTACTGGGTTGTTTTCTGGAAAGACTATCAGAAGTTTTGATTATTTTTTTTTGGTTGCTGTCTTTGGTTATTTCTGTTTGAAATGGTGAAAATGAATGTAATTAATGTATATTTTAAACTCAAGGAGTGAAATTTCTCCTTGAATTTTTAGAGACCATAGTGCTTAGTGAAAATGGCTGACAGAAGGTCAAAATGGCTAACAGAAGGCCCAGTCTGGTTTGGTCCAGTAGAGATCTAAGGTAAAGTGACCAGATTTTGACATTGGTAAGCAGGACACCATTGATTGGGGGTGGGGTGGGGGGAGGAGGGAGTATATTTTCTTCCCGTCCTCGCCATTTACTAGCTTATGCATTATTTTTTCCAAAAATCAGGACTTTTCTTTTCTTTTCTTTCCTTTTTTTTTTTTTTTTTTTTTTGTGGGCATCACTGCCTCTGGTGGTCATGGGCGCTACCCAGTGCTGCTCCTGAGAGCTGCCACTGGATTTGAACTGCCAAGCCCGCAGGCCGCAGTCCCGCACTCAACCACTTACGCCACCAGGGCTCAGCCCCATAATTGGGGGACTTTTTTAAAAAACCACGAGATGCAGGAAAAATTGTTTGAAATCGGGACTGACCTGGTCTGGTCACTTTAGTCTAAGGCCATATTTTGTATCAATAAAATAGTTTAGATAATGATTGAGATAAGATATATTATGGAACTTGACTATTTTCAGAATTAAGTTTAGGATGTGGCTGTACTAGGTTTATACAGATTTCTTCTGCCTATTATTGATATAATGATTGATAGAAATTATTATTGGGAAGTATAAATAGTTGTAAGATCACTGTTTCAACCATCAATTTGAATCTTTAAATGAGTTACGATAGGCCTGCAAATAAGGCGCTGAAAAAATAAGGCCCACTCAGTGCTTTGGAGTACTCAGGACTTTTGCATTCGAAGAAACTTGCCTGAGGGGTTCTTGACAGCCTGAAGAAAAAAAAAAACAACTCTTTGGTGTTTTGACTTTTGAACTAGTGATTTGAATCTGAGACTGGAAGAATTTGGAGTCATAAAGGAACTCCTCTCTAGAACTGAATGCTAAAAAGAGTCTGCAGGCAGGCTGAAATGCTTGGTAGGTGACCATCTGGATCCACTTGTTGAGTGAAAGTGGGAGAAATGTAGAAATAAAAATATAGGTTGAATTGGCCACTGACACCCATGGACCTGGTACTAAAGGAGAAGACTAGAGCAGATTGGCTGGTCTGAAGTTCACATCCTAGCCCAAGGGGGTTAGAATGGTTGACAGTTCATGATGGGGCCATGGGTGAAAGAAGGCAGCCAATGGCACGCTAGTAAAGTGAAGCCAGGTAGCCCATGTTGAGTTGACCAGAACCTGATCAAATGAAGATAAGATTTTTGAGCCTGTGAATTGGTGCATATTGCTGCTGACTTTATGGATGGCCTGTCTTGATTTTACTTTGCTTATGGACTCAAGTTTCCAACGAGGATGAAGCTTCTTCACGTCAAAGAATATACTGTCTCTTCAGAGCACTAGGTTGATGTAAATGGGCAGTATAGAAATTGGATACCGAAAATGGGGAGAATTCAGGCATAAAGTGGCTGACTTACAAGCTTTCATAGGTGGGGGGATATGTTGCTAGGGTTACAGGATTATGGTGTAGGTGTTCACTTAACTGCAATTGTTAAGCATAGAATATTGTTGTTTTGTTCACTTATACAATATTATATTTACATGAGGCTGGCACACTGAATTGTATGCAGTTTAATATATATATATATATTTAATTATGTATGGCTAAAGAGTGTAAAATGTCAAATTGACAAGGAGTGGTCTGTGATAGTTCCCTAATTTCATGTCAACTTGATAAATAGAATGCAGGGGTGGTAACAACAGGAGCATCCTGGGAACTTCCTCCCTAAAGGCAGGATGCACTCTTTCATTCACGTTCCTGTTGAGAAGTCACATAAAGGCATGCTTATGGCAGCCAGAGCCCTTGAGATGCTTCCACTGCCATTGGATCCACAAGACTTTCTGCCCACAGGCCTGTGATTTTTCTGCCTTCCACATTATTGCATGTACTGCATGATTCTGAAGAGAAATTTATAGACTCATATCAGACATGGGCTAATATCAGATGTATGAATTTGATCTGGACTGTGCCAGGATGTTTTCTAAATATGCAATTGTTCTTCGCAATAAAGCTCTCTTTTACACAATGAATTTGTTTCTTGTGGGAAACAGAGAACTGAGAATTTACATGTTCGAATATTAAGAAGCCTGGATTTCATATATTAAGACTGGGTTTCTGGGGTGGAGGGAGGCCTTCACCCTTGAGTTGGAAGTGAGTCACAATCACATTCTCATAATATTGTTTCCCACTATATCCTCCCATAATAGTGCTACCCGAGGGTTAGCTCTTACAAGCACTTGGCTGGTTGTCATCCAGCCAGCAGCTTTCATTGTAGGAGCAGACATGTGCTATTGCTCTCTAGGACAGGGGTCCTCAAACTTTTTAAAGAGGGGGCGAGTTCACTGTCCTTCAGACTGTTGGAGGGCTGGACTATCGTTTAAAAAAAGTGAAGTATGAGCAAATTCACTGCGGGCCTGGGATGAATCTGCTGCTAAGCAGGAAGGGAATTGTGGCAAAAACACCCCGCGGGCCAGATAAATGCCCTCAGCAGGCTGGCCATAGTTTGAGGACCCCCGCTAGGCTATGAAACAGCCACTCTCCCTTACCTGCCTCTGGGACCAATGTTAGGTTACTCCTCCAATGTACTCAGGGACCTTTTTGGATTAAGGTACAGCCCACTTAACCCTAAAAGGTACTCCCCTAATCAGGGGGGCTTGCTCCCCCCCTGAGAGTATATAAGTCTTGGTTGAAAATATATTCTCTCTCTGCGTGGAACGGGCTTCTGAAGTCATGACTGCCTTGGGGGTGGGTGGGTGAGGGAGTGCACCTTGCTTGCTTTATCTTATTTCACGTCTGTCTGCTTAATTGATTCCTCAATCATACAACCTCCCCTTTGACCCATTCAATTGTCGGGGCTGGCCCCACAGCTTGTCTAGTCAATCTGATCTAACACAGCTCCCTCATCAATGAGATGGATTCACACATCTGCTGTGATCCACCTGACCCCTCACCCAAGTTCTGTTCCTGGGTAAAACAAACAAAAAAAAAATAGGACTAAGAAGAGCCAGGTACCTTCTCTCCAGGTATGTTCTCTTTCTTGTATGATCACAGTAAGTGATGAAAGGCTTAGTACCTTCATTTTGACTTGGGTTAACTGGCTATTCAGTTTTAAGCAACTGTGTTTTCTCAGCGCAGTTTCTTTTTCTTTCTTTTTTTTTTTTTTAGGCATCACTGCCCTGGTGGTGGGTAGGAGGCCCAGCCTTTGCTCCTGGGAGCCGGAATCGAACCTCCATCCCAGTGGGCTGCAGTCCCGCGCACAACCACTACGCCACCGGGGCTCAGCCCAGTCAGCGCAGTTTCTTGACAGGTTGGCTCAGCAGGGTAGTCAATTAATTGCATCTCTGAAACTGAAAACCTGAGACTCCCGTGGAATACATGATCAGTACAATGCCCGCAAAGTGCATACATTTCCAGGAGGTGTTAGCAAATAATCCCCAAGGGTTTAAGGGTCCTGCATAGCACTTTGATCATGGGTCATGGGAAGTGCTAACAGAACCCAAGGGACATTTTTTTTGACGGGGGGAAATGGGGCTGCATACTAGTTGCCCTGGGGAAGTGCTAGTTGAAGAATTGGTGGCATTTTTGAGGATGCTCACAGAGTCCTCCAGGCCATGCTTTACTAGTACTTTCGAATGATGCAAATGGTTGTGCGCGTGCGCACACACACACACACAAATATATACACACACAATCTTTATGGCCCTTGACTGACTGACTGAACTTTCTTTGTGGCAAGATCAACAATGGGATTCTGAAAAAAGCCAAAACCCAAGGAAACATTTGCCTGACTTACTATTCCCCAATGATGGAACTCGGAGACTGTAAACTGAGTTGTGCTCAAGGACTATATTATTTCTGAGTATATTCCTGATACCGACGGATGGCCTGTAAGTTTTCAGTATACAGTTCCTAGAACATTAGGTGCCAAGCAGTGGGTAGAAGTGCAGGGGTAGTTCCCCTTTAATAACATCCTAACTACATTTTTCTGAATGTGCAGCACATAAACCCATTTCCTTGGCCCCCCTGAAAAGTCTCGGTCATAAAATAAAAATTATTACATCCTGTTTGACTTTTTAAAATTTCTGCTATGTCAAAAACTATATTAAATGCGACAAAATGTAAAGCTACTGTGTCTCCACTTGGCCTGTACACTTCTGTAGATGGCATTTCCATTTCTCTAGCCCTTACTTGAAGAATTCCGAACATTTGGATTTATATCATTTAGTATCAGCACTTTCACCATCCTGAAGACACCCAAATCATGTTCTTTTTCATTGTTCACTTGAGTTTAGGGGATAAAAAGAGGTCTGTAGGGTCAAGATCAGGACTGGGTGGGGTAATTCTCATAGGACAGCCTTTGATAACCTCAAAGAACGAGCAGGTGCACAGCTGTGAAAACAACAATTTTGGCTCAACTCTCCTGGCCTTTCCCTCACTAATACGGTTTTCTACTTCCTTAAAATTTCTGTACAACTCCTCCTCCTCATTCTCTGTTCTTCAAGAAAATCTATCCAGATTACTCTTTGGAATCCCAAAACACAGTCACCATAACATTTTTAGCTGACCTCTCTGCCTTATGCTTATCTTTGAGGTTTTTCTGATCTTTCTTAAAATGTACAATCCATCTAAAAGCTGGTGTTGGGCAGCATATCTGTGAATTTATTGCAAAGTTTCAACAATTTGAGAAGATGTCTACCTGTGTTTTGTTAAAATTTGATATTAGCCTGACCTCAGAACCATTTTTCATCCATACCACCCAAGCATGCAGACACTCACATTTTAAGGGACCCTAGGGAGATTGAGACAAGCAAATTACTGTCTGTATCTGTCTACTTATCGTAGAGACATGTTTAAACACTTCTTGTTTGGAATAAAATCATTCATGTCTGAACTGGTTATTGGCTCTGAGGAGACTGGAGAAAGAGTAGGAACGAAGAGGGGAGATCTTTTCTCCTTTTCCTGAAATAGTTGCTTATATAGAACTTATTAATAAATAATTTTATTGGGGCTTTTACAGCTCTTATAAAAATCCATATATCAATTGTATCAAACATATGTACATATGTTGCCAGCATCTTTTGCATCAATATATTTGTTTTGGGTCTTCTGATACCTTATCCCGTTGACACCTTGTGGTCACACAGGCTGGTGTGCTCCTTCAATGTGGACTTTGTTGCTTCCCTTCTAGATGGCTGCTTGTTTAACTTCAACTGGGCCTTTAAGACTCCAGATACTCTATTTTTTGATAGTCAGGCACCACCAGCTTTCTTCACCACATTTGCTTCACCACTTTAACTTCAATCATGTCAAGAAAGTGAGTATGACAAAAGGCTAGATTATTAGAACAAAGTGTTCTTACATTGAGGTAGTACTTGTGTAAAGATCCAATGCCCATCTGCTACCTTAACATTTATATAGTACAAAGACCTATATCTCTATTGCTAACTTGTATAAACCTTTTTTTTTAAGGCATCACTGCCCTCTGGTGGTGGGAGTAGGAGGCCCAGCCTTTGCTCCTGTGAGCGGGAATTGAACCTCCATCCCAGTGGGCCGCAGTCCCGCACACAACCACTACGCCACCGGGGCTCAGCCCTGAATAAAACTTTAATAAGGAATTATAATTAGAAGTTGAAGGTTACACAAACACTACTGCTTTTCTCTATCTTTATGTAATTGATATTTTAAAGGATAAATGGAAATAGAACTCTTAGAAAAATATTTGAGATGAGATTATTCAAGATCAAAACCAGAAAACTCTGAGGACTAAGATGTGCCTGATCTAAGCCGTGGTATTCCATTGTCTTGTATGCATGTGAAAGTTGGACATTGAATAAGGAAGACTGAAGAATTGATGTATTTAAATTATGGTGCTGGAAAGAGAATGATTAAAATACCATGATTTGCAAAGTTGACAAATCTGTCTCAGAAGTTCATCCACAGTGCTCCTTAAAGTCAAGGGTGATGGGACATCCTCCTACATATTGTGGCCATATTGTCATGAGAGACCAGTCTCTGGAGAAGGACATCAAGATTGCTAAAGTCGAGGGGCAGTGAAAAAGACGAAAGCCCTCAAGGGATGATTAGCGTCATGACTGAAACCAGGGGCTCAGTCTAGTCACAGTTGTGAGGATGGCACAGGACCCGGCAGGGTTTCCTTCTCTTGTTTATAGGGTCACTACGACTTAGAAGGGAGTGACTGGCACCTAAAAAGAGTAACAACAATTAAAATATCTATTAATGTTATAACAATTGCATTTAATCATTTAGCTTATGCATATTATGCATTTGAGTTCTTTTTTATTAAGAGCTTAGCAAAAAAAAAAAGAGCTTAGCATCAGTGCATTGTCAATATGATTTGGGATTAAAAGTATAATTTTCTACTCACATTAGCATATCTATTCACTTTATAATAGATTATGCATGACCCATAATAACTTACTTTAACATAAGTAATTTGAAAAAAATGATATATTCTACAACCCAAATAAGTACTGTATCAATGAACTATAAATAAATTAGCATAGGGCTGAGCCCCGGTGGCCTAAGTGGTTGAGTACGGGACTGCAGCCCACGGGCTTGGCGGTTCAAGTCCAGCAGCAGCTCTTAGGAGTAGCACTGGGTAGCACCCACGACCACCAGAGACAGTGATGCCCCCCTCCACACACATACAAAAATAAATTAGCATGATTGCTAAAAAAAAAAACAAACCTAGAAAACTCAATACTATCTATCAAAAAATTTAAAAGTCTATTGTTCTTTATAAGTTTTTAAGCTTATAAACTAGTTTTTATAAGTAAAATTTTATTGGAAGTCAGAATTCCTCAAATTCAATACTACTGACATTGTGAATTCAATATTACTATTAATCATTATGGGAAGGAATCGATGTGAATAAGGAATTCACAGATACAAAAACAAACTACCACTGGGTTTTAGGTAGGAGAGAGGCTAACTTTGTTAATAAAAATTAAAGCCCTTTTTTCTCTTTCTTTAACTTGACAAAAAAGATCCAGTTGTTAGAAAAACTGTTATTCCTGGAGAGATCAATGGCAAATTTTAGAACATAATAAGGTCTTAACTATTACATTTCAAGTATACTCTGCTTTTAGATAAGGTATCTAACTAGTAGGAATTCATTCATTCTATAGAAATAAAAGTACCAGAGCTGAGCCCCGGTGGCGTAGTGGTTGTGCGCGGGACTG
>PVJH01037332.1:0-18032 GCA_004026705.1 Nesogale talazaci | reverse complement strand
TTATAATCTTAACCCCCCTTTCAAACTAGGGAAAATGTTGATTTCATGTTTGCTTACTTACTCTATCCTTTCTTTCCTCCTTGAATAGAAAGCGACTTTTAACAATCTCTGATTACTTCTTCCAGTTCTTTCTACCAGTACCACAAAATGTCTAAATCTAGACTTGCTTTTAAAGAGCAGTGCTTATTGTAAGAGTAAAGAAGAATAGTTAGATTTGCTGCTATATTGCCTTTTAATCTTTAACTTCATACGTTCAGTGTGTAATAGCTGACTATAACCTTGGCTTTCAAACAATGTAATTTTTTGCATCAAGAAAAGCAGAATGGTTAGATTTTGTGATGAATCAGAAAGTGAAATACAATTGAATTTAGTCAAACACAATGCCATCTGACTTCCACTTTAGATCTCTGGTAAAAATGACTGAATGCTGTCCAGTTCTCAGATATTTTCAATTTAAGAATAAACATTGCAGGGGCGTAATTTTTACTCTATCCAATATTTATTTTTTCTGGGATCTATCCAGAAAATTCGCGGCATTCAAGCTTTCATCACCTAAGGTTACAAGAGAACTTAATGGGTGTATCAGCCCACTTAGTCCCAACAAATCCTCCAGTGCCTCCAACAGCTCGCTGCAAAGTACTGTTAAAGTAATTAGTTCTTAGGCATCTCAGTTCACTTTAATGACCCTGAGTTTTAGAAATACTTATATTTGCAGTGATTTAAAACATCTTCCTGAACTTTCATCACTTTTGTGAGGCATTCTTAGTCACTCAACAGGTGTATGATAAATTGAAAGTAGATATCTTATTTCTCTTCTCTAGAAAATAATATTATGTTTCTTATATTAAAGTGTTTACAGTTGGATGAACTGTGATATTTATTGATTTTTTTTTTGGTCTTTAGAGATTTGGTTTAGCGATTTGGCTCATGGGATTTGACAAAAAGTTAAATATTATTACTACCATCAAAGATTGATAGACTTGCAGTAATTAATTGCAGTTACAAAGTTAGGGACTCCTGGGAGACCCTCACCATTGTGTTATTTTATTTGTTGGAAGAAAAACTTAGAGACATGCCCCAGAGAAATGGAAACTTGGAAAACTATTTTTTCTCCTGAAATGTTTATAATGTATTAAAATAAGGTTTTAACTTATCTTTAAACTAAGAACATTGACATATATGCATGTTTGTGTATCTATATTCTAAAATCGAATTTAGTAAGAAATAAAACTGACAATAAGCAATTTAAATTGTATAACAAATTGGCAAATGTATATTTGTATGTCTGCTACCGCTACCACATACAATGGTTTAAAATATTTTCAGTATTTTCATATATGTTTCCTTGTGTACATTTGCAGTAAATGTGCCCCCTCTTTAGTTCCTGAACCACTGATACGTTTTCTTACTATAGTTTTGCATTTTTGAAAATTTTATATAAGTGCAGTTTTTGGTGTAGGACTTTCCCCTCCCTCATTTAATCTGATACTTTTTGTGATTTATATATATATATACATACATACATATAGTTCATGTATCACTAGTTTTCTCTCTTTTTTGAGATGCATTAATGTTATTTATTCAGCAAGTGTGCATTGAATCTTTAATGTAAAGCATGTTATAGGGATAATTTGATGTATTAGGCATAAAACAAAGAAGGTAAATATGGCAACATATTTAATACTATTTATGAACTCATTACTTTTTCTCATTGTTATTATTTTTCCCCAAGTATTTTCTACTTAAGCCTTTGATATAAGCTCCTCTCCCCCTCCCTTTTTTTAATAAATCATTTTATTGGTTGCTCATACAACTCCCATCGTGGTCCATACATACATGAATTGTATGCAGGGCACATTTGCACACTGGTTGCCATCATCACTCTCAAAGCATCCTCCCTCCACTTTGACCTCCAGTACCATCTCCCCATATTTCCCTTCCCTCCTCTCCCCCTTTCCCATGAACCCTTAATAATTTACAAATTGCTATTACTTTGTCATATTGTACACTGTCCAAGTGTCCCTTCACTCACTTCCCTGTTGGCCATGCCCCAGAGAGGAGCTAACATGTAAATTCCTGAAATTGGTTCCCCCTTTCTATTCCACCATCCCTTCACCCTCCCAGTATCACCACTCCCACCACTGGTCCTGAGGGATCATCTATCCTAAATTCCCCATGTTTTCTTTCTTTGTATTGCTGAGTTTTATATATTATATGGATACAACACAGTTTATCAATTGATAGATATGAGATTTTTATCAATTTTTTGTTATTGAAACTTGGCAGGGGAGTATAAGTAGAGAAAGCTAGATCAGAGACAGAGGCAGAGTGAGTCTCTCAATAATCATAAAACAGTGGCTCCCTTTTGTGATTCAATGGGGCAAAAGCTCAGAGAAACTTATGCAGTCATAGCCCTCCCTCAACAGATAGATCCCCAGAGACTCAGAACTGGTCCCTTTTGTGGACTTCAACTTCCCACTGAACTCCATTCCTCAGTATCGCTTGCACTTGCCAGCATCTAATGGAAACACAGCATGTTAGACTAAATTTCCCCAAAGCTCCAGACCCCTTCAGAAGCCCTCGATGAGCTTCTCTGCACCCAGGTATTTGGAGAAGAAGTCAACATGCTGACTGCACAGGATATAGATTCTTTTTCCTAAAAATCTTTAATAAAATTCCCCAGTGTTGTCTCCAAATCCGACCAGAGTAAATCTTTAAAAGACAAGAAACTAATTGGTAAAAGACAAGAAACTAATTGTCGTAACATTGGGAACATTGTGGTAAGTGACTGATTTCATGTTTAATTTTTTTTATATTATTAATTGGGAGTTACTACAAAATCTATCATATACATATATCATATCATTCCAGAGTTCAGTTCCACCAAGCAGTATTGTACAATTGCTGCTCAATCATTCTTTTTCTTCCTGGGCTCTTAGACATTGTTTTCCATTACCCCTACCACCACTAGGGCTCTTAGACATTGTTTTCCATTACCCCTACCACCACTATACCCTTCCCCCTCAACCTCCAAACCCTTATTCTACTCGCTGTCCCTATAGGTTCCTCAAGTCTGCTTCCATATATTCAAAAAAAAGAGAGAGAAAATATATAACACAGCCTCAAGAGGGTGACCCCCTAATGACATAACACCTTTGTGGTAAACGTAATATTAACAAACACAAACAAAACAAAAATACAGAAAATATTGAAAACCAAATCAGATCTAGCATACTTCAGAGAGAGAAATCCATTGATAAAGCTTTAGCTGTTCATATCAGGTTGTTTTCATCTCTCTTGGTTTTAAAATTTTCAATGAATGAACACTACTATTATTTCACATCCTTGCAAACATGTAGTATAATTAGTCTTTTTAGTAATTTTTGTATATATAGCCACAAATCACTTAATTTTGCCAGAAGTTTGTATTTCTGTAGTGACTTATGAGTTTTGTATATATTTATTTTTGTTTCATTTTTGTTTTGTTTTTGAGGCATCACTGCCCTCTGGTGGGAGTAGGAGGCCCAGCCTTGCTCCTGGAGAGCTGCTGCTGGATATGAACCACCAATCCTGTGGGCCGCAGACCCGCACACAACCACTACACCACCAGGGCTCAGCCTCATATGCTTATTTTTTATTTGTATATCTATAAATAAATCATTCAAATCTCCTGATCATTAATATTTTATACAGGTTGTCTTCTTATTGATTGGAAAAAGTTTTTTCTTGAATACATAATTTACAAGTGATTGATCAGATAAATATTTTGCAAGTTCTTCTTACCAATCTGTAATTTACTTACCTTTTGTACTTTTCTGAACAATCATCTTAGAGATGATTCAATTGAAAAATACTGTCATTTTGTACTATTCATGTTATAATGTTGATGTCTCAATTTGAAGATGAGGTCACAATTGAATTACATAGAGTGGTTGATCATATTGCTTGGGAGTGACTTGCTACCTTGGCTGAAGGTGAGAGCCTTTGTGAAATAAGAACATTCTGAGGAATTGCTTGGGCTGGAGCCACTATAGAAATATTCCTCAAATGACTTGTAAATAGATCATTATTACTGCTGGTTACAAAATGAAAGCAAGAGACAGAAAGGTTGATGGGTTGTTTGGTTTCTGAAGAAATCACATAAAACACCTCAAAATTATATTAAGTTTTTGTTAACCAAATTATCAGGAAGAAAATCTGAGTTTGAATGGAGTTGAAAGTCATAGGTTATCTAGTAGCTTCCAAGAACTTTTTGATTGCACTTGACACTGAAGAAGTTGTATGCTCAAATGTCTTAGAAGTGCCAACAGGGACACATATGCTAGCTGGTGCTCATCAAATGCCATAACTATCACCTGGAAATAATGTTTTCAATTTGAGTAGAAGATTATCAAAGACTAAGAACCAGTACACTCCATTTCATAGGAGATGTTGGTCTTTAGATGAAATTTCTTGTGGCCCTTAAGTAAAAATTCTAATACACAGCTATCTAAATTATTCTAAAAACCTCTCGTGGATTTTTATCAGAACAGCATAAGAATAGAGAGACCCCCATGTCAAGTTCATATTAACCCTATGCGGACGGATCCTGAGTTTACTTGTGTCTATGCTTTAATGCAAAAAACCATCCATTTATGGTTTAATGCAAAAAAAAACAGTTGAAACACTTGAGTAGGTTGGTAAAAAATATCTGTTCTTTAATGTGTTAAGAAATAAACCTCTGAGGGATTACTTCCTGGTACCCATTGCATACATTAACAGGTGATTGCTCTTCTTACAGTTGATGGCCCTCTTATCATAAGTGATCAGAAACAGCCTGACGTATAAATGGCAGCTCAAGTGGAAAAGGCTAGCATTCGATCAAAGTGCAGGCACGTTTTAGAGATCAAAAATATAAGCTGGTTTACTGGACAGAAAAACTATAGTGGTAGTCTACATGACATCAGAGGAGCAAAATAATAATATTTATGATGTAGTATGGGTTTACAGCAATTCTTGAAACATGGTGATGGACTGGTAATATGGACTTAGATGGCAGGAATTTAGATGAAGTAACAGTATGAGGTTCACATTAACCACAACTTCATATACATGGAAAGGGACAATTAAAATGGAGCACTGTAGTACTCACAAATGGAAAATACATGCAGAGAGTGAAAGTGAGCATGAGAGCAAGAGAGACAGAGAGAGAAACAACTTCTGAATTAAGGTGAAATTGACAATTAGTATCTTTGTTGGTTCTTTTAAAGTGAACTTTGGAAGTGGTACAGGGATGAGCAATAATGTGAGCATTAAAGTAATGCAAAGATGGGCAAGAAAAATGGGATCTAATTGTTTTAAATAAAGTGGCTAAAGATTGCTCTGTCCAAAAGGACTAGAGATACCATAAGCAGCTATAGAACATGTCCCAAAAGGATACAGGCTGTCCCATAAATGGCTAGTAGACTGACTAGCTACTTATCCTCAAGATAAATACAGATAAGTCTTGGAAAGATATAGACTTTGAACTTTTTTTGCATGCTTGGAAATACCTCAAATAGTATTAGAAATCTGCAGTAGAAGAATGACAGTTCAGTTTGAAATCCTTGATTATTTATTATCTGATTAAGCCACCTGATTTACTGCATGTAAGCTAAAGCTACCACATTTAATGAATTTATCTCATATCTTGCCATCAATAAAGCAATAGTATAAATGAAAATTGAAATAGAAATATCCACTTACTAAATTCGAGAGGGGAGTATGTGTGATAGATTAGTGATTGGGTAAATTGTAGAATTGAGTGAATGTGGTTAAAAATGTGTGGGAAGCCACCATTGGACAGATTCTGATGATAATGTAGGGCTGAGCCCTCGTGGCTTAATGGTAGTTTGCAGGACTGCAGCCCACAGGGTTGACAGTTCAAATCCAGCAGCAGCTCTCCAGGAGCAAGGCTGGACTTGCTACTCCCATCAGGGAATGATGCCACAAAAAAAAAAAAAACAACAAAAATGAAAATTAAAAAAAAGATAATACGGAGGTAACAGGGAAAAGACACCATAGAGCAACATTATAATTGACATAAACTTTTCTCCTAATTTTAAAAATATTTCTTTTGCTTTCCTTATTCTGTAGTTCATGTACCTGAATTACATCTATGCATTCAAAAGGAATAACCAACTGCTTAACATGACCCCATACAACACTTCTAAAAATCATCATCTTAAACCACAACAGAATGATGGCATTATTTATTCTTTCACCTTACACAGGCGTGAGTGAATGATTAGTAGTCTATGATTAATTACTAGATTGATAGTCTAGGTTTGGATGAATGGACTGTGAACTATTTCCTAAAGAGTGGACATTTCTAAAACTTGTACTTATCTAACATTTCACTTTGTGTCAAGGCTGAATGAAGACACATACTAGCCAGAATGATATTATAGCTAATTATCTGGTCCACTTGCTCACTCTGACTGCCATACTTTAGTAATAAATAGCAAAGAGCAAAGAAAAGCAAGACGTGAAAGCAAAACCTACACATCTTTCAAAAGGAACGCGGGGGTCCTGGAAGTGGTTTAAAATCAGGTAAAGTGTGAGGCAGAGATTGATCCCTTCACCATTTACCCTTTGCCATACTTATTTGGTGTGTATACTGAGCAAATAATCTGAGAAATTGGGTTATGTGAAGAAGGTTAGGACAAGAGGAAAAGAGGAGCAGTCATTAGCAACTTGCAATATGCAGATGACACAACTTTTCTTACTGAAAGCCAAGGGGAATTGAAACATTTTTTCTTTGTTCCTTGAATTTTTGTATGAATTATTTTATTGATGTCTATTACAGCTCTTATAACAATCCATACATTAATTGTACCAAATACATTTATACATGTTACCATAATCATTTCCAAAACATTTTCTGTCTTTGTGAGCCCTTGGTATCTGCTCCTCTTTTCTCCATCCCCATGATAATTTATAACTTATTATTATTTTCATACCTTGCACCATCTGCCATCTTCCTGCCAACACATCTCTGTTGTTCATCCCCTGGATGCAGGGAACTATACGTGGATCATTGCAATTGGTTCCCTCTCTACCCCGCATCCTTCCTTCCCCTACCATCATGATATCACTGCTCCCATTATTGTTCCTGAGAAAACCACTAATCTTAATATTAGCATTTTCTAACAATGAATTTGTTTTTGACTTGATCTCCATTTTTTAAAAAAAGTATATTACTAAAAGCTTTCTTTTATTGCCTGGGCTCCGGCCAGAGATGGCCTACCATCAATCAATATTTGAGTTTCCCACCGAGTACCCAGAACTATCTAGGAGCTATTTTTATACCCCATCTCCTATGTGGCCAGCTGGTTAAATTTTTTTATTTCTTTTTGTTTTATTAGATCCTTTTATTGGGAGCTTGTACATCATTTTTCACAATACATAAATAGACATACTGTGCCAGGCACCTTCGCAAGTCTGCTGCTATTATTATTCTCCAATCATCCGTCTTTTCCCTTGATCCCCTAGTATTGGCTTTTCCCACCCTTCCCCTCTTCCCCTACTCTCTCCTTCCCACCAACCGTCAATACTTTATACATTATTATTGTTCTGTCATATCTTACACTGCCCGACCTCTCCCCCAACCCACTTCCCTGATACCCATCCTCCAAATAGGAGCTTATGTGTATATCCTTGCAGTTGATTCTGTCTCTCTAGCCCACCTTCCCTCCACCCTTCCAGCAGCTCGAATCTAACCACTGGCCTGAAGGGACTCACCCATCCTGGTTTGCCCTTATCTCCGGCTCCCCTCTCCACCAGCGTACCTTCTCCAGTTCATCTGGATTTGTAAGGTAGAGTTGGGACCATGATGGTTGAGGGGGGGAGGAAGGCTTCAGGAATTAGAGGAAACTTGCATGCATCATCACTGCTCAGCTGCCCCTTGACTGGTCTGTCTCCTCCCCGTGACTCCCCTGTAAAGGGGTGACCAATTACCCACCAGTGGGCCTTAGGTCCCCACTCTGCCCTCCCCCTCATTCATAATGATGTGATTCTTGTTCTTTGATACTCGATACCTGCTCCCTTTGGCCCCTCTTGATCACACACGCTGGTGTGCTTCTTCAATGTGGGCTTTGCTGTTTCTGCGCTGAATGGCGACTCGTTTATCTTCAAGTCTTTGAGACTCCAGACATTCAATCATTTGGTAGCTGGGCACCATAGTTTCTTCTACTCTGTTTGCCTCTCTGTCCATTTGTCTTCAGCAATATCTGGAGTCAATTGGTCCATTGATTTTGATTTTTGTTCTTTGATGCCTGATACTTGCTTGTGTCAGCACCTCATGATCGCACAGGCAAGTGAGCTTCTCTTATGGTGGGTTATGCTGCTCTTGAGCTAGAGGGCTGCTTTTTTATGCTCAAGTCTTTAAGACCCCAGATGCTGTATCTTTTGATAGCTGGGCACCATCAGCTTTCTTCACCACTCTTGCTCATGCTCCCACATGTCTTCAGTGGGTACCTTGGAGATGTGTGCACACAGTGATATGTTTCCCCCTCTTCCCCCCTTTTGATGTGTATTGCCTAGACCTTTCACCACCATGTCGCCACGCTGGCTATTGTGCTTCTTCTGTGTGGGTGTGGTCTCTTCTCAAGTAAATAGTCTATTGTTTATCTTCAGGCTTTTAAGACCCAAGATATATCCTTTGATGTCTGGGCACCATCAGCTTTCCTCACCACATTGCCTGTACACCCATTTAGCTTCAGTGATCGTGTTGGTTCAGGGAGCCTTGAGAAATACCAGATTCATAGAACAAAGTGTTCTTGCCTTGAGGGAGCACCAGTGTGAGGGCCCAAGGTCCTCTTGCTACCCTAGTATTTGGCCTATAGATATATTCTTAAATTTATTCCCACCTTATAATAGATAGTTATATTTATGTATGGACATACCTATGTTTAGACCTCTGCAAGTACCCTTTGCCTTCTAGCTCTTTCCTCTATTTCCTTCCATCTCCCTCCTGTCCCACCATCACGTTCCATCTTCATTGGCATTTCAGTGTTTCCTCACAGAATCATTGTCCTTGCTAAATCCTGATCAGGCCTCCCACACCCTCTTTTCCATCGATTCCAGACCACTTGTTGCTCCCCCTCCCTCGTCCATGTGTTTGTCCACACCCCCTTTTCCTCCCCTCTCTCGTGACCCCAGGAATCATTGTTTGCCCAGTCCTTTCTGTGGCACATTGCATCTCCAGAAGGACGTAGTCCTCTGAGCATCATGTGTTGGTGTGGAGCTTGGACCAGCTCTCTTCCTCTTCCTCCCTTCTTGTCTTAGTCCCGGTGGGTGTGGGATGCTGGCCCCTCCCCCAACCTGTTCTCTGCCATGCCCACTTCTAGGGATGGAGTCCATCTGACTCTGGTTGCATCCGGCTCTGTAGCTCTCTCTTTTCTTGCACCCTTCCATGTGTCCACGCTGTCCTCATGGTTGTGTGTTTCGTGGTAGGGACTGCTCGCCCATTCTGATTTTTGTGGAGACAAGACCAGTACTCTCCCCCTGCATGGGTTAGTGCCCCAATCCCTCTGTTATCCTCTCACTTTTGAACTTCCTTTTATCTCCTTATCCCCCCACCCACTCATCCTTCTCCCATTACTGTGTTGCACTCAGCATGTACCTCCCTGGGTTTGGTCCTCCCTCCTCCCCTTACCCTACATTTTGGACCAACTGTTATGGTATAGGAGTCTTCTCTTTTATGCTCACCAATCTGTTTCTACTTACCTCAGGGGGCTCATGCAGTACTTATCCTTTTGTGATTGACTGGTTGCGCTTAGCATAATTCCCTCCAGTTCTTCCCATGCAGAGATGTGTTTCATGTGCTCGTCAGAGCTCTGGAGTGAGGCATAGTACTCCATTGTGTGTATGTGCCAGAGTTGTCTGATCCGTTCATCTACTGATGGAAATGTAGATTGTTTCCAACTCTTTGCGATTATGAATTGTGCTGCGATATACATTGACGTGCATACCACTGTCTGTGGTTTATTTCTTGTCTCTTCTGGATATATGCCCAAATAGTGGGATAGCTGGATCATAGGGTAGCTCAACTTCCATTTTCATTAAGTATCGCCAGACTGCTTTCCATAGCGCCTGTACACGACCACCAGCAATGTAGAAGTGTTCCTATTTCACCACATCCCCTCCAACATTTGTTGCACTCTGATTTTTCTGATCTGGGCTAGTCTCAAGGGTGTTAGATGATATCTCATGGTTGTCTTGATCTGCATTTCTCTGATGGCTATTGAGTGGGAGCATTTTCTCATATGTTTATTGGCCATATGGACCTCATCCCTAGTAAAACTTCTTTTCAGTTTTTTTTTTCCCATTTCTTCAAAGGGTTATCTGTTTTCATCTTTTTGCAGGAGACAAGGGTATTGTAGATTTTTGTAATAAGCCCTTAGGAACTGAAACATTTATTGATGAAGTTAAAAGACTTCAGCCAAAAAAAAAAAAAAGACTTCAGCCTTTAGTAGAAATTATAACTCAGCATCAAGAAAATTACCCTCTACTTGATCAATAAGCAGCATTATGATATATGGAGAAAAATAACATTATTAAGGCTTTCATTTTACTATAATTCACAATCACACCCATGAAATCAGTAAATCAAAAAATCAAATGATGGACTGAGCCCCGGTGACATAGTGGTTGTGCGCAGGAGTGCGGCCCACTGGGATGGAGTTTCAATTCCAGCAGCAGCTCAGGCTGGACTCCTACTCCCACCACCAGAGGGCAGTCATGACGCCCCCCTATAAAGTCAAATGACATTATATTGTGATAATCTGCTCCAAAAGATATCTTTAAAATGTTAAAAAATTTTAATATGAACATGTCACGTTGAAGACTAAGATGTACTTGATTCAAAGCATGAACTGTGAAGATGGTCAAAATCACCACAGACTTCCAGAAGAAACATCGAAAAATGGAGGAAGACTGTGAAGGAGATGGATTGGCAACGTGCCTAAACAATGGACTCAAACATTGAAATGATAGTGAGAATGGTGCAGAAATACACAATGTTTCATACTACTATTTCCAATTTTTCATTGTTCCAATTCAACAGCATCTAATAAAAACAATAAGGCAAAAGGACTTTGGATGGCATAAATGTTAAAGTGCTTAATTGCTAGCCCCATAGTTGGAAGTGCAAACCAACCCAGAGCTACAGCAGAAGACGGCAGGTGATCTGCTTCTCAAAGGTCACAGTCTTGAAAAGTCTTGCTCTGAATTCTTGGGCCTGTAGATATTTTCATTAACTTGAGGGTAGCTATCAAATGGGGACAACAGAAAATGGCAAAAAGATCCTGTAGCTGAGATTTAGTTAAATATCTTGATGTGGAAGATGACCCTCCACTATTCTAGAGGTCCACCACTTGTCCGTCAGTTTTTGGTACTGTGGTGACTTGTGAGTTGCTAGAAGCCATGTCGCTGATATTTCAAATTCTATCAGGGCCGCCCAAAGTGAACAGTCTTCAGTAGAGCTTCCAGACTAAGAACAGACGATAGAGAAGGAATCAGCTGTCCCCTTTGGAGGAAGTAGCAGCTTACAACCTTATGTATAGAATTGAAATATTGTCATTTACTGAAGTCCTAATGAATGGAAACAGTACATCGTCATGCATAGTGCCAGAGGCTGGGCTAATTGGGTTCGGAGTTCCTGAGAAGAGCTGTCTTCCCAACATAGAGTAAGAAATGGTGATGTGATGGTGGTAAAACCTGGGAGTAAAGCCTTTGGGATCTCTATGTGCTGATGAGGCACAATTCAAAATGAGAAGGATCAGCTGCAAATATCAAATAGTAATCAGAACTTGGAAAGTACAAGGTAAGACTCATGAAAGTAGTCACTAATGAAATGGAATGCATAAAGATGGGTATTCGAGGCATTCGTGAACTGAAATAGGTATTGGCCATTTTGAGTCAGAAAATCACATAGTTTACTATGCCAGGAATGATACAATCAAAAGGAATGGGGATTGATATTTCCAAATCAATCTTGAAATACAGTGTTGCCTGTATTAGGATTAGATCTATGTGTATTCAGGGAAGTACAATCGGTTCAATTGTTATTCTAGTTCATGCACTAAACACAAGGTAATGAAGAAATCGAAGAAATCTACCAATTTCTTCAGTCTGAACTTGATCAAACATGCTATCAATGTGCTTTGATAATTCTGCTATTAGAGTTTGAAAATTGAAAACAAAAAAAATGAATAGAAGTTGGAAATTTTCTTTAAATCCTAGGATTTTATTCAGTTTGTAGTTTACATTTTTTTTCAGATTTAATGAGTTTAAATGGTTGGTGGGCTAATTAAATGGTTTAACACCCAATTTTAATTTTTAATATTAAAGTTATTATTTTTCTATGGTTCTACAAATTTCATCCCCAGTTCTTATTATATCTATCACTCATTGATAATATTGTATTATTTAAAAAATTTTATAACATATTTTATTAGACTTGATAAAAATTCTTTAAAAAAAAAATCTGTATGATCACTTTTGCTTGACTAGTATTATTTCCAGTTCACTCTTTCACGATGTTCCTCTTCTACTCATAGTCTTCAATGACCAATTCGTTAGATGTGAACAGTCTATTCCTTTTCCATAGTATGTTCTTAGACTGGAAACTCTGCAGAGAGAGTTAACCATGGGGACCCTGTTAATATCTGCACCATCAATGGCATATTTTCAGCATCACAAGACCCTTGGATTGAAAAACTTGACAGAAAACAGTGGACTGGAAAAGATCCATATTTGTAGTCATTTCAAAGAATGATGACCCAATTTATCAAACAATATCATTAATATCACATGCATATAAATTTTTACTGAAGATTATTAAATAATGGCTACAGCAATACCTGGACAAGGAACTTGCAGATATTCAGGTTGGATTTAGAAGATCCCATGGAACAAACGATATCACTGCTGAGGTCAGATGTATCTTTGCTGAAAGCAGAAGATACAAAAAATATGGGTAATAATACTTGCTTATATTTACTATGAAAAGGCATTCAACTGTATGAATTATAATAAACTTTGGATAGCTTTGAGAAGAATTGAAAATACCACGAGTTAGGCATACCCGAGCCCTCAAAGGAACATTCTTGCTCTTCAAAGCTCTAAAGGAGCTTTTGTGCAGCAGGCTTTCCCAGTAGAAAATGCGGTTTGATTTCTTGACTGCTGCTTCTATGAGCACTGATTATTGATCTAAGCAAGATGAAATTCTTGACAGCTTTAATTTTTCTCCACTTACCATGGTTCCATTGTGAGCATTTTGGTCTTTTTTACATTGAGTTGCAACTCATATTGAACCCTTCAGTCTATGATCATCATCAGCAAGTGATTCAAGTCTTCCTTGCATTTAGCAATTCAGATGGCATTGTATGCATATTGCAGGCTGTTAAGAAGCCTTCTAATCCCCATGCTGCATTCTTTTTCATATAGTTCAGCTTCTCCTATTGCCCAGCATACAGATGGAATAAGTATGGTGAGAGGATGTAAACTTGGCACACCCTTTCTGGATTTTAAATCATTCATGTCCCCTTCTTCTATTTGAATGACTAGCTCTTGATCCATGTAAATCTTCCATATTAAGTTCTTATGGTGTGACCTTTGGGGGATGCCATGTACCTTGGAAGGCCAGAATGTGAGGCCATCATAGTGCTTAGTCCATGGAGTGGTTTAACAAGGATTGGGTAGAAACTGACTCAAAGTGTCTACCTAGGAACATAGAACCAGATTTATTCTCCCCAGTTATTATTTAACATCCCCCTATAACCATCATACCCACCAATAGAAATATCAGTAACTCCTCTGAAATGCAGATGCTCTCCTCTCCTGGTCCTTACTTTATTTTCCAGGGAGGTTTTCCTCTCATTTCTGTGGAGGGCCTATTGATTTGTCATGGCCTTATCTCTATTGTAGCATAGCATCAAGTTGCTGGTATCTTCCTTTCCCCCTTCTTGACGGAGTGACTCTTGCCAATGTGAAGTCTCCTCTATCAATATGGCTTTATGAAGTGCACCTAAGGGGAGGGATGTAGGGTTCATGGGCAGTACATGTTTCTTTGTGAATTGGAGTCTAAGGTTTGTTTAACTGAGATTTCTCCATGTAGTAGTATACTCACACAATATTTATCTTTTTGTGGTTGAGTAAGTTCACTCAACATAATGACTTTGAGGTCCTTCCATGTTATCCAGTAGTGCACATAGGGTTTGTATGGTTCAGAACGGACTGACTGGATGTTACCTGGCAAAACAAGTCTTGACCTCAGGAGGAAGTGTGAACCAAGTCACACTCTTTGTTCCTTTGGTGGCCTGACCTGTTGAAATACAAGACTACACCTTAATCAAAGTAATTCCTGTGTGTTTTAAAGCCATCTTGGTCAGCAAAAAGTTCCAACACCATTCAAAGAGGATGTTTGAGAGCATTGTCCAAAGTGGTGGTGGCTGAACTCAGAGGCAATAGAGACTAGTGCACAGAGACTAAGAAGTACAGCAAAGAAGCCAGGCAAAGACCAGAGGTTGAGGTAACAAATCATGAGACAGAACAAAGGCGATGAACCAAAACTATGGAGCTATAAGACTGAGACAGACAGGTTTACTGTTCCATGAAGTCCAAGGTCATTGGACCACACGGCTGAGAGGCTGAAGACTATAATGCGACTTGGCCATGGGCTTAAGAGAGGTGGTGCTTTGGACCAATGGTTGAATCTTTACTGCTTCCTGAGCTTTACTTGTGGTTTTATTTGTGTATTGACTTAACAGTGAGTATTATCTCTGAGTTTTGTGTGGTCGTTGCAAAGATTTATTGATCTCAGCATAGGAGTAGAGTGTTGTATGAAGAAAGATTGGTGGCACAATAGGGAAAATAAGGATGGAGAGTGAAGGCATGTTTGTTCCCTTCCCAATGGTAATTGGGAAGTCAGAGAAGATCAGATATGCCTTTTCTCATTGTGTTCACAGTTTCTCTTTAGCCTACAAGTTACTGAGAAAGCCCATGTCAACTTTAAGAAGCCCTTTGTTTAACTGGAGATCTCTAAACTAGTGACTTTGCTCTAGGAAGGAGGATAAACTATATTTTTATTTTTCTGTGTGATATACCATGCTTAAAATTTTTTAATGTTCCATATGAACATGAGCTGGATATATTGTTGAATAAAACATCTTATGCAGATATATTGTGCTTGTTGATTTTGATGTTACTAAAACTTCTTCTGTTAGATCTCTTAAGCACTCAGCTGCAACCTGAAACCTGGAGAGTTTGAACTCAGTTTTTCCCCAGCTGCTTCATGGGGAAAAAAATGTGTCAGTTAGCTTCTGTAAGATTAAAACTGTAGGCCATGCCCCGGTGGTATAGTGCTTGTGTGCGGGACTGCAGCCCACTGGGTTGCCAGTTCAAATCCAGCAGCAGATATCCAGGTGCAAGACTGGGCCTCCTACTCCCACCAGAGGGCAGTGATGCCCCCCCAAAAGATTAAAACTGGAATGCTTAGTTCAATTTTCTAGGTATTCTGGAAATAAAATTTATTCTTCCATTCTTTGTACTAAAAGGAGACCTCTTGCTTTGGTTACCAGCTGTGTAATTGTTGTCATGTGCTACCAAGTTGGTTCCAACTTATAGTGAGTCTTTTTTATTACAAAACAGAACACTGCTTAGTTCTGTACCCTTCTTACCATCGTTGCCAGGTCTGAGCCCATTATTGTAGTCACCATGCCAGTTTACCTTGTTGAGGACCTTTCACTCTTTGATTGGCCCTCAGTCAAGCCAGGTGTCCTGCAGGAGCTGGGGCCTCCAGATAATTTGTCCAAAGTGTGTGAGATAAAGTCTTACCATATTCACTTCTAAGGAACATTTACTTTACTTCTTAGATTTGTTTGTACTACCGGAAGTCCATGGCATATTCAATATTCTTCACCAACATTAAATGCATCATTTTTTTGGCCTGCCTTATTGACTGTCCAACTTTTGTATGCATATAATGTGATTGAAAATATCATTGATTGGGCCAAGTGCACATCAGTCCTCGAAGTGATATCGTTGCTTTTTAATCCTTTCAAGAACTCTTTTGCAGAAGATCTGCCCAATGTAATAGGTAGCTTGACTTCTATTATAAACATTGGGTGTGAATCCTTGTAAAATGAAACCTTTGACAACTTCAATCCTTGTTCTGCTTACCATGATAGTGCTTATTGGTCTAGATGTGAGGAATTTTGGTCATCTTCTTCCTTGATGTGGAGCTGTATTCCATACTACAGTCTTTTAACTTCTTCAGTAGTTGCTTCAAGGCCTTT
The DNA here is from genome assembly GCA_004026705.1 of Nesogale talazaci. Classification (NCBI taxonomy): domain Eukaryota; kingdom Metazoa; phylum Chordata; class Mammalia; order Afrosoricida; family Tenrecidae; genus Nesogale; species Nesogale talazaci. Next base: position 1,713 of record PVJH01037332.1, on the reverse strand, counting down.
TCCAAAGCAACCAAACTCACTGCCATTGAGTTGATGTCAATCCTATAGGAGAGGGTACAACTGCACCTGTGAGCTTTCATGGGTAGAATTGCCCCTGTGAGTTTCTGAGACTGTAACTCTTTATGGGAGAAGAAAGTGCCCACCTTCTCCCACAGTGACTGGGGGTTTCAAACTGCCAACCTTGTGATTAGCAGTCCATTATGTAACCACCACACCACCAGGGCTCCTCTTTCAAGGGCTCTTAGCTTTCAGTACACAGTTGTGCTTTCTGCATATCACAAGTTGTTCATGAGTCTGCCTTCAACCTTCCTGCTCTATAGTTAAATGAAGTTATTTACAGGCTTCTCTTGTCTTTCTTATTTAGAGATTGTTATATCTAGGGTTCATTTGGGTATATATATTTTATAGTGTTCTACCATTCAAGCATATTCCACATTCTATCATTTTTTCATCGTTCATTGCCATGATTTAAATCCCAGTCTTTGCCATCTCTGGCTTGAGTCACTCCATAGCCTCCTAGGAGCTCTCTCAGCTTCCCTTTTCTTTTGTCTTACTACCGTCACGCATAGTGGAAAACAACTTAGTGACTTTTTAAATCATATTTAGGATAACATCTAAACCCCTTATCTAACCCTGCAACTCCCTAGGTGAACTGTTCTTGCCAACCCCACACCTAACTTTGCATCACTTTCAAGTATTCTTATTTGGTACTCTTAATCATGAGCAAATAATCAGAGAAGCTGGAGTATGTGAAGAAGAATTTGGCACCGGATTTGGAGGAAGGCTTATTAACAACCCATGATGTGCAGATGGCACAATCTTGTTCACTGAAATCAGCACTTGCTGATGAAGATCATGGATTGCAGCCTTCAGTAAATTATAACTCCAATGCAAAGAAGACCAAAACCCTCACAATTGGATCATGATAACCCGAGGAACATTTGAAGTTGTTAAAGATTTAATTTTGCATGAATCCACAATCAATGCTCATGGAAACACCCGTCAAGGCATCATATTATGCATCATCTTAGGTAAGTCTGCTGTACAATGCCACTTTAAAGTGTTTAAAAGCAAAAAGGTTACTTTGAGGACAAAGGTATTTTGACCCAAGCGAGAGTATTTTCAATCACTTCATATACATGTGAAAGATGGCATTGAATAAGGCAGAATCAATGCACTTGAACTCTGGCATTGGAAGAGAATATCGAAAGTATCTTGGACTGCTCAAAGAACAAACATCTGTCGTGGAAGAAGTACACCTAGATGGCTCCTTAGAGATAATGATGGGGAGAATTCATTTTGTATACTTGGGACATGTTATCAGAGTGACCAGTCCATGGAGAAGGACATGATGCTTTTTAAAGTGGAAGGGTAACAAAAAAGAGGAAGGCCTTTGACATGAGAAAGCATTGGCTCAGTGGCTGCAGCAAATAGGGGAGCCATTGTAAAGATGGTCCTGGACTGGGTAGTGTTTCATTCTGTTGTACACAGGGACCAGAACATACTTGATGACATACTTGACGACAACAGCATTATTAATCAACTAGCCTTATTTATTCATTATTGAGCATGTACAATCAATCATTCCTTACTGAAAACTTAGCTTTAGCTTTTGCCTCATTTGGATGTTTTTGGATTATCTTTACTTCTGGTTGTCTCATTGTGAACTTCTTTTTCATTACATTTCATTTCCATGTAAATCACCTTCCAGTT
>PVJH01037331.1:0-18034 GCA_004026705.1 Nesogale talazaci | reverse complement strand
GCAGTGGTTAGCAGCTGAGCTGCTAACTACAAGGTCAGTGGTGAGAAACAACTAGCCCCTCTGTGGGAGCAAGATGTCTTTCTACTTCCCTGAAGACTTGCAGCCTCAGAAGTCCCTGGGGAAGTTCAGGGTCACTGGGAGTCGGCCTCAGTCGCTGGCAGTAAGTGTGTCTGCTTGGTGGTGGTGGTGGTGGTGCTTTGGGTCGAAAGAGAACATGGCAAGGTTAGGCCATGGAAACATCTTCCCAGGTATCAATGGAAACTCATCCAGGTAGTTTAAAAAAAAATAAAACTTTGAGAGTTGTACAAGCTGAGCCCCTGTGGCGTAGTGGTTGTGCGCGGGACTGCGGCCCACTGGGATGGAGGTTCGATTCCAGCTCCACGGAGCAAAGGCTGGGCCTCCTACTCCCACCACCTGAGGGCAGTGATGCCCCCCCCCCAAAAAAAAAGTTGTATAAGCCCCCAGTAAACTGATTTAAAAACAAACAACTTTAGGTCCTAGAATGCCTTTCCTTCACTGTTTGTAGGGTGAAATTCAAACTCCCTGCCATCAAGTTGATTCCAAACTTGTGGCCACCCCATAAGACAAAGGAGAATCGCCTCCATGGATTTTCTAAGGCTGAAACTGTACAGGAGTAGAAAGCCTCATCTTGCTGCCTCAGAGTGGCAGGTGGGTTCAAACTGATGACCTTGTGGTTAGTGGCATCTTAAATATGTGAATTTGGTCTTAGCTTCTTATGGATTATAGTGTGTTCCTCCCCCCACCCCACCCCCCAAAAAAGTGTGTAGGGCAATCCCTACCCCATAGAGGTTATCCTCTCATTTGGGAAAGGGTCTTGTTAATGAGGAGGTGTTAGGGTAGGCAGTGGTTTCCATCAATCTCTCTGATTTAAAATATGAAAGGCCAGGATTAAGCAAAGGAGTGAGGGGAGTAGAAATGAGGAAAGACGTGTCATTGGCAGCGTGCCAATGACAAAGGCACACACGATGAGAAGGACCTCCCTCCAGAGCCGACAGAGAAAGCAGCCCTCTTCAACAGCCAGCACCCTGAAGCCAGAGTTCAGTTTTCTGAACAGTGAGAAAATTAATATGTCTCTTCAAGTCACCCACTTGCGGGATTTCTGCTACCGCAGTGCCAGTTTCCGTAGACAGCGCCATCAAATTTTAAAGAAAAATGGCCAAGGAGACATCCTGAATTTACCTTTTATTGTTTTGTTTTTGTGGGACCTTCCTGCCCTCTGGTGGTCGTGGGGGCCACCCAGTGCCACTCCTGAAAGCCACCGCTGGATTTGAACCGCCAAGCCCGTGGGCCACAGTCCCGCACTCAACCACTTATGCCACCGGGGCTCAGCCCGAATTTACTTTTAAGAAGGAAGAAACGGTGCTTTCCTCTTCTTGAGAAGCAGGAGCACACTTACCAAACTTGATTCCTCCCCAAGGTCTCTTGATCTGGAACCTCAAATCTTCCTCAGAGTGAGCGCCGTCCAAAGGCTGAACGATGGGGCGCTCGCAGAGGAGCGCTGGACTCAGCGGCATCTCGACAGCGGGTTTTTCCTGAGAGAATATTCATTTTCTTCCAAAGGGTGTTTCTGTCTTGTTCTCTCCCAAGATCAGAACCCTTGTGTTACAGATGATACAACAAGGGCATTTCTGTACAGGCTGGTCCTCTATATTCATCTGCACACAGGCTGTGCTCAGTATTGAAGCATTAGACCAGCTGGCCACCCAAAGACCATGCCCATCAGCCTAAGCTTTTCCCTACCGCATCTTGCTACCCATTCTTTTCCTCCCCTTTCCGGTCTCTCCCCTCAACTACATAGGCCCCATAGCAGCAAGTGATTAGGGGATGTGGGGGTGGAGGTGGGGTGAGGTGTTAGAGGTCCCTTTTTTTTTTTAAAGTTAAGACTTGGGGCTGAGCCCCAGTGGTGTAGTGGTTGTGCGCCAGACTGAGGCCCACTGGGTTGGAGGTTCAAATCCAGCAGCAAGGCTGGGCCTCTTACTCCCACCACCAGAGGGCAGTGATGCCCCCAAAACCAAAAAAAAACAAACAAAAAAAGTTAAAACTGAGGCTGAGCCCCCGCGGCATAGTGGTTGAGTGCGGGACTACAGACCACTGGGTTGGCGGTTCAAATCCAGCCGCAGCTCTCCAGGAGCAAGGCTAGGCCTCCTCCTCCCATCAGAGGACAGTGATGCCCCCAAAATAAAAATAAATAAATAAATAAGAATAAAAGTTAAGACTCATGACAAGCTCCTGGGTGTGTGAGGCAAACTGAACTCCATTGGGCTGTCCAGGGTCAACTTTTCAGAAGTAGTTTGCCAGACTTTTCTTCTGAGGGGCCTTGGGATGGACTCGGGATGCTACCCTTGGGGTAGCAGTCACCCACTTTAACCATCTGGGTCCCCTCAGGGACTGTGACAGTGGTGGAAGATATTTGGGAGATGGAAATAGGGTTTAGGACGGGAAACCATTTCCCACTCCCAAGTCCCACATTTGGACAACTCTCTCCACACCCCTTGCCTGCGATGTCACCCCAGAGCCTAGTCTCTACCACGCGGTGCCTCTGCCGTGCTGCTCATAGAGAACCGGTACATAGGCCAAGAGGTAGTAGCTGGAACAGAACCAGGAGATACTGAGTGCCTTAAAATCAGGGGATGTAGGGCTGAACCCCGGTGGCATAGTGCTTGTGCGTGGGAGTACGGCCCACTGGGATGGAGGTTCAATTCCAGCAGCGGCTCCACAGGGGCAAAGGCTGGGCCTCCTACTCCCACCACCAGAGGGCAGTGATGCCCACCCCCACCCCCCAAAAATCGGGGGATGTGTGTAGCCGAGCTACAGCCTTTCAACCCATCAGCATCCTACTCACTTCTCGGCTGGCATGGCCTCTGTGCTCACAAAACCACTCCAGGGGGCTCCAGGCCAAAGCAATGGAAGCCAGAGGATGATAAAGAAATGGAAGACCTGCAAAGATGTCTAGGACTACCAGGCCACCCTCTCAATCCAGCACAAGAAGTGTCCTGAATATAAATAAGAGTCTTCATTTAAGTAGGTCGCCATGAGGTTCTCTCTGATGAAAAGGTCACTGTTCCGTCCGATACAGTACAGCAACCCGTTGGGAGCCTTCCCCAGTGAGGGTCTCAGGGCTGGAAGGACAGCAAGCAACCCAGACGCAACCAGTAGAGTCTCTGGGGATGACTGTCACCCCTACGGGTGACCACAGGTGGCCATCAGCTATTGGTAGAAACATAAACAGGGACAGGTGGCTGAGTGGAAACACCCCAACCACTGATTCCACTCCAGGACTCACCGAGCCTTTACGAAGTAAAAGTCTGCTGTCCAAGTAGGCTATCCCCAATGGGCTAAGGGCCAATAAGCCACGCCCCATTAAAAACCCAACCCAACCCACTGTTTCTGGGGCAATTTTAACTCCAAGTCACCTGATCAATAATCCTAAACTTCCCTGTCTTAATTAATAAACCCAGGCAGTCAGAAACCACCTCCGAGCAGCATTTGATATATTTTCCCCGGGTTCTAGGAATTGGGGTCAAAGGGAGAAGAAAAGCCCAGATCAGAATCTGCAGGGTGGTGTGCTTGGCTATCGGCTCTTCAGCACCCATGGGTAACACAGAAGTGTACACCTGAGCTCAGTCACTTGTGTGCCTTGTGACGTCACGTCCTCACCAAGCAGCCCCACCAAGTAGATAACCTCTTATCCCCACTCATGCCTGGACAAAAGCACTGCGTGTTTGCAAGGCAGGTGCTCGCAGTCAGGCCACCTGCCCGACTGGTTTCCCTGCATAGTTCTGAAGCGAACAGAAATGGTCTTCTGATCAAGTGGTCAGGATGGGCTGATCTGAACTCCTGAGAAGAACCCCCTACTCCACCCCAACCAAAAGGAATTACCCTAACACCTTCCTTCTCTCTGCCTCCATCACCTTCTCCTAGACCACCGTCTTTCCAGGGAGGAAACCCTGGTCCCCACCTACTCGTAAATTCACTCCACCCTACATGCCTCTGGCCCCTGTTGCTGTGGAGATGAGGTGTTCTCAGGCAGGGGCAGAACGCAGGCAAGTGCCATGTTCCTGTCATCTTGATCTCAGGCACAGAAAGCCAGACTCACCATCCAAAGGTAACCTGGCCCAACTGCCCAGAGGTAGACACAATAGACCTGAAAAACGAAGCCTCCTAGGGACATTTCTGAGACGTGAAGCCATGACGATTACCTCCCAGGGACACAGAGCTTTCCCAGGGCATTCACTGCAGTTTTGCATGAAGCATCTGGTGGCATTGAACACAGGAATGAGAATTCTGAGACTCCGACTCCTTTCTGGTCTGTGCCTGCCTGGGTATTTGAAAAGGAACACGGCCTTGATTCACCTGTACACAGAGTGCGGCAATCCAGCTGCTAACCTGAACGGGGGAACAAAGCTCAGGGTTTAGATGTCCTGTCAGGGTTTAGATGTCCTCAGGGTTTAGAAAGTTCCTCTGGAACACACACACCACGGAATACTATGCATCGTTGGACAATGATGGCGACGCAAAGGACCTCACGAAACGGATGGACCTGGAGAACATTATGCGGAGTGAAGTCAGGAGATCACAAAAGAACAAATACGGTAGACAACAACTCCAAGGATAAAAACCAAGACAAAGACACGCATGCCAAAGGGAACGGACTCATGCCCTCTGGGGGCCTCATCCCCATCCTCCATCCGGCTTTCCGGCCCCAGTGCTCCCAGCCCCTTGAGGGGAACACCGGCTGACACACTTCCATGATCCACTAATTAGAAACCTCCCCAAGCTTCCAGAAGGACCACTGAGCCAGCATCTGCAGGCCAATTCCCCAGCCCTGCCCAAGGCCAGAGGCCCCCACCTCACCCCCAAGCACTTCCCCAAACTCCACTCCAGCCTTGCCTCCCAGCAGGAAGAGATAGAGGGCTGGTGGCCAGAAGTGGCCCCAAGGGCTGCCAAATGTCCCTTCTCTCTCCTACCCCATGGGGAGGGTGAGTGGGGGGGGGATGAGGAAAAAATTCCTAACTACAGTCAACTCTGTGTTGTGTTTCTTTCCGGGGGAGCAGCTTTCTGCACAAGGTCTCCCTCTGGGCCTTGACTGACAGCTGGGAGCAGAGCCAGCTTCCTGGCATTATTAAGGCAGGAGAGGCTGGGAGAGTCAAGGAATATGGGGGGAGCCATAAAGTGGCGGGTCACTTTCTAGTAAGGGGGAAAAAACCCTCCTCAATCCCACTAACTTGGAGAAGGGGGTGGATGAAGAATGGGTGGTCCTCAGTGATCAGAAAAAGAAAAAACAACTGATTTCCCTTTGAGTCTACTACCCCCTCTGCAAAATGGCCTTGTCTCTTCCCGCTGCCCTTTCTGAAGGTTCTCAAGGAGTCTAAGGGAGGCAGTCCACCCAGATCTGCCCAGTGGCACATACTGTGCCGCTGTCCCCCGGAACAACCTTGTTTCTGAGGGAAAACCCTGATCTCCCATCAAGGTGACCAGGATTTGATTCCTGGGCAGTGTCCTTCTGACAGAGCCACCATGGTTGGTGCAGGCTTGTCTGTGGCCGGTGTCTGCAGACATCTGAGGATGAGACAGACAAGGAAGAAAGGCCTGGCAATTGCTTCTGAGAAAGCTCTCTATTGCTAAACAGCCAACCACAAAAAAATTAAAAGCCTCACTGCCGGGCCGAGCCCCGGTGGCGTAGTGGTGGAGTGCGGGACTGCAGCCCACTGGCTTGGAGGCTCAAACCCAGCAGCAGCTGTCCAGGAGCAAGGCTGGGCCTCCCACTCCCACCAGAGGGCAGTGATGCCCACAAAAAGTAAAATAAAAGCCCCACTGCTATCGAGTTGGTTCCAACTCACAGCGACGCTCTCTAAAGGATCGGGTGAAACTGCCCCTTTTGGGTCTCAGAAGCAGTAACCAATTCCCCAAGTAGACAATCTCCAGGAGCAGCTGTGGTTTTGAACTGCTGACGTTGTGGACCACAGCCCAATGCGTAACCACTGCACCACCAGGGCATCTTCTATGTCTAGGGTCTCCAAAGGGGCCTGCCCTGCCATCCTGCTGACCTGGACTGCACCCCAAAGCTGCCCAGTCAGAGAACAGGGGTGGGCCTCACTACCCAAAGCCTCACTGGGGCCAGATGGGATCTGAAGGGCCCCCAGCTCTCTGTCCCTGCTCAGTGCTCTTCTGGGAAGCCCAGCACCCCCTCCAAGGGAAGAGGCACCTCCCACTCCGGCCTGAGGTCAACCGGAGAAGGGATGACACGAAAACGTCACTTTCTGGATAGGACCTCCGATTGCCTTGCCAGGTTCACATCCCACATTCTGGCAAGCTGGGCTCCGAGGACAGAGTTGAAAGCCCCACTTCTGGAACAGGAAGTGCATGCCGTGGGGGCCCTGCTGGCGGTGACGACTGCTCAAGGCTGATTGGCACAAGAAGGAATATGACCATGCTCTGGGGTCCCCTCAGCTCTTCTAAACCCAGACTGGTTTGTCTCCAACATGAGAAGTGGAATCCCCCACCCCTGCGGATTACAAACCCTTTCTTTCCCACTTGCTGGTTTATATGGCATTTGCCGTAGTTCCATCAGTCTTTCTGCAAACGATCAGTGAGGGACTAAATTGTGTGTCACACCACCACCACCAAAGATAAAATGGAATCTGAACCCCCTTTTCCCTGTGAGAGCAACCCTGTCTGGGAATAGGGTGTTCGGTTATGCTGATCAGTGTCAGGTCCATGTCCAAGTCAGGTTTGTTTGTTTTTTTAACTCAGACCCAACCCCCATCAAGGAGAACGCCCCAGTAAGGTTTCCTGGGCTGGAATCTTTATTTGCAACTGTGTATTGGGAGGTGCGTGAACATTCACAGAGCAGGTCGCCAGTTCGATATTCAGCAAGGCGTACATATCCTGTCGGATCAGTCCTTGCAGACCCCAGCACGCAGCAAGGCATACCCCACGTCCTCCCTGTGTTTCCCTCGCCCATTCCCCTCCCATCCCTGACTCTGGACTGTGCTCGTGGGTAAATGTGCCCCTCGGACCCTGCATGGCCAACTCTTCATGGGAAGCATGTTTGGGTTGTAATCAAATGAGGGCAAGGGGAGACTGACGTTTTTGCCTGAACTTCACGGGTGTTACGTTCCTCGTGTAGGCCCATCCATGACTTGGCTGGAAACTGAGCCACACAGGGCTAAGGCCCGTGCCTGACCTGGAGAGCGACAAGGAGGCATCGTCCTGAGAGTTCCACCAGTCTCTACCCGGTCAGTAAGCCTGGGCTCATGGCTTTGAGTTTTGTTCTGTTTTTCTCCCACTTTACCCCTCCCAAACTCCCAGCCATCAAGTTAGCACCGACTCACGGCAACCCTACTAGACTCCCCGTGAGCCCAAGGCTGGCTGTTGAAGGGAGAAGAAAGCTGTGTCTTTCTCCCTTAGAGCTGCCGGTGGCTTCGAACCCAACTCATACAGCACTATGCTGCCAGAACCTTCTAAGGCCATCCCTTTTGGAGCACTTGAGAGTGCTGGTCTGGCACCTGTGGTCTCAACCCCATTGGGTTCTCAACCTGTGGGTCTCGACCCCTTTGAGGGATCAAAGGATCCTTCCACAGGGGTCACTTATGACCATCAGAAAACACATATTTCTGATGGTCTTAGGAACTGAGACACCGGCTCCTCTACTAGTCTGCCCACGTGCAGTTATACCCACATGTGAATACAGGAAGGCTGTTACCCAGGTGACACCATGCTTCAAGAAAAAAAAAATCATGTGGTCATTAGAAATAAATATTTCACAATATATAATGACATTGCTTTTGTGATTCATCACTATGCTTTAGTTATGTTCAATTTGTAGCAATGAAAATAAATCCTGTAGGGCTGAGCCCCGGTGGCGTAGTGGTTGTGCGCGGGACTGCGGCCCACTGGGATGGAGGTTCAATTCCAGCTCCCAGGAGCAAAGGCTGGGCCTCCTAATCCCACCACCTGAAGGCAGTGATGCCTAAAAAAAAAAAAAAATCCTGTGGGCTGAGCCCCGGTGGCGTAGTGGTTGTGTGCAGGACTGCAGCCCACTGGGACGGAGGTTCAATTCCAGCAGTGGGGCTGGGCCTCCTACTCCCACCACCGGAGAGCAGTGATGCCTCCCCCCCCCCCAAAAAAAAAAAAAGAAAAAGAAAATAAATTCTGCATAGAGGATATTTACATTATGATTCATAACAGTAGCAAAATTACAGTTATGAAGCAGTAAAGAAAATAATTTTATGGGTGGGGGTCACCACAACTTGAGGAACTGTGTTAAAGGGTTGCAGCATTAGAAAGGTCGAGAACCGGGCTGAGCCCCGGTGGCGTAGTGGTTGTGCGCGGGACTGCGGCCCACTGGGATGGAGGTTCGATTCCGGCTCCCAGGAGCAAAGGCTGGGCCTCCTACCCACCACCAGGGCAGTGATGCCTAAAAAAAAAATAAAAAAAATTAAAAATTAAAAAAAAAATTAAAATAGAAAGGTCGAGAACCACTGGTTCTTCCAGGTGGTAGAGACTGTTTCTGGGGTAAAGGGCTGGAATCCTTACAGAAGCAGTCCTTTGCCACCCAGGAGCTGCTAGAAGGGCAAGAACTACCAACCTCCCAGTTAGTAGCCCAGTACATAACTAAGTATACCACAAGGGCTCCTGGTAGGGTCAGTTCTACAGCTGATCTCTTGAACAGGTAGAAGTGGAGAAAGACAGCTGTCTTGTGAGATCTACAAGACAAGGGACGAAGAAGGAATGCTCAAGACTTCAACCCAGGTATGACTCTTATCTGGACTTGACCCTCCAGAACTGAGGAAATCAATTTTCTGTTCTTTAAAGGCACCACCTAAGGGCGTTTGTGCTTCGACCTCACCAAGACACTACTTTCATTAGAGCTCTGGAAAGAAGACTTTGGGCTGAGAGGATCCAAGAGTTTGTTTATTGCCCAACAACCTGACCCCCAGCTAGACGTAGGGCCAAGAGGTACCGGAGGAAACCTACTAACTTACCAGCTGAGCCGCCTCTGGACTGAGCTCTAAGGTCCGCACCTGTGCGACGGAGGGGCTAGAAAGAGTGCCCTTTGCAGGGATGTCGTAACAGAGGAGACAAAGCAGGCAAAGAAACTGGGTTGTAATAGAATGAGGGCAGATGGGGTGAGCACCAATCTCCTGGCAGCTGCCCTGCCGTCTCAGCAAAATGCTGGCCAGAGATAGCAGGGAGCAACAGAGGGGCCCAGAATGTCAGCCAACAGGATCACCAGCTCCCCGATGGAACGCAAGCACACACGTCTGCAGAAACTGTGCTCGCCTTGCCTCCCTTGGGCGGGAGACATCATCTCTCCCACCCAGAAGCCCCTTCCCACAAAGTCAGCCACCACCTCAGTAAACATTAGATTTCTCCCCCTCCCTTGTGATCCCCTACAGGGTGATTCTTCTAAAGGATTTCTGAAGAGGGGAGGGATCCAATATGAAGCACATCTCCCAGGTCTCTTTGTTGAGCCCCAGTGATGGAGTTAGGTGATGCACTGGGCTGCTAACGACAGGGTCGATTGTTCAAGTCCCCCAGCTGCTCCATGGGAGAAAGATGAGGCTACCCAAGAAAGATGAGGCTTTCTGGTCCCATAAAGATGGACAGCCTTGGAAACCCCAAAGGACAGTTCTCCTTTGTCCAGCAGTGCTGCAGAAAACTATCTGCTTCTCTACAGACTGAAGCCAAGAAAACCCCATGGAGAAACTGTACAGCTTTGACAATCGACAGCCACAGGTAGGACCAATAATTGCAGCCCCTCGTAGGAGAGACATGGAAGCAGTATCACCTCGAGGACAGCAAGCTTGGGACTTGGACAGATAGAGGCTTTGGTGGGTACACGGGGCAGTTAACCATAAAGTCAGCAGTTCAAACCCACCCACTGCTCCTTGCAAGAAAGATGAGACTAGGTCCCCGGAAAGATTCAGTCTTGGAAAGCGCAAGGAGCAATCCTGCATTGTTGATATGCCTGGCAGTGTTTGGTGCCTAGGGCTGCATTACTTTCTCCTCTGGGTCCTCAGGAGCCCCTTTTCTTCATCCAACAGTCCTTTCTAGACCATTCTCTTTCTCCCTCACGCACTTTCCTTCCACATGCCTCTCCCACTAGGGGTTACTACTGACGCACTTTCCTTCCACATGCCTCTCCCACTAGGGGTTACTACTGGGATGACCTGTCGATGTTAGATCGATTCTGACCAGTGGCCACGCCACATGGTGGACAGTAGAAATGCTCCAGAGGCTTTTCTTGGCTTTCATCTTCATAGAAGCAGATAGCCAGGGCTCCTATGGCGTCTTTTAAAACGTGTTTCGCAAGTGGGGGTGTTGCCGTTGCTAAGTGCTAAGTCGAGTGGGCTCCAATCCACAGCGACTCCATGCAACAACACCACCGTCCTTTGTCATCCTCACCATGGGTCCTACGTCTGAGGTGGAGGAGTACTCCTGTATCTATGGCATCCTGGTCCCATGGTAGGTTACACACTGAGCTATAAGGTCTGGGGTTCAAGTGCCACTTAGGCACTCCATGAGGAAAAGATGAAGCTGTCTGTTCCCAGAGATGTACAGGCTCAGAGACCCAATAGGGCAGTTTTCCTCTGTTCTACAGCATTGATGAGTTAGAAGTGACTCCATGCCGTGAGTTTGGGTTAAGGTGACACCTCTAGAGAGCGAACAACACACCCCATGTCTTGACGAACATAATCATATCACTGAATTGCACATGTGACAATGAAATAGATACGACAAACAATGCAATTGTTTAAAAAGAAAAAAAACACAGACACAGAAATGTAGACACAGACCATTTATTTTCTGCCTCTCCCTCATTCCCACCAAACAGCCCCTGACCTGCCATTCCTGGGACTGTCCTTAAGCTGTTCTTTTATTCCACAGCGCCAAATATTCTCTGAATTCCTTCCTCTTACCACTATTTATCAGCAGTGTCTTCCATTGTCTAGTGTTGGGAACTGAAGCAACTGGGCCCCCCCCCCCATGCTAGTTACAGAGTTAGAGACCACTGACCAAGATCTCTAAGAAAACAAAGGCTCAAATCAACATGAGAAAATTAATGAATGAAAGGGCTCTGAGCCCAGGTAACCTAAAGACATTTGTACATGCTTAAAGCCCACAGAAGGTGTGGGCCTTAAGCATGGGCTGGTTGTAGGCAATTCAAGCCCACCAGTGACTCCAAGGAAGACCAACTCTGGCCTTCTACTCTTGTAAAGATTACATTAGAAAACTCAATGGAGGGTCCCAACAACAATGTCTGCATTGTTTACCCCAAGGTCATGAATTGCTCGGATAAGCTAAGTATGAAAGCCAGGAAACAACAGTTCCCTCTGGCCAAAATCCACCGTCAAATCCCTCAAGACAAAATGGATGACTTTCCCCTCCCTATCAATACTTTGGTTCAGAGATGCCTCAGTCTTATTTCGTTTTCTCAATTTCATTTTGTTGTTGATGAAAATACAGGCAGCAAAACACACCAATTCAAGCTTCTACGTGCATAATTTCATGACAACGATTACATTTCTTCCAGTTGTGCCAGCATTCTCAACTCTCCTTTTCTGAGTTGTTCTTCCCGCCCCTCGATAACACTAAACTCAGGTTGCCCCTCTGATGTTGCTGTTGTCAATTTGATCCCATACATAGTTCTTAGAAGAGCATAACACTTAAGACAGATCTTTTTCACAAGTTCAGTTTTAAGAATTCAGGGGTGAGACTGAGCCCAGGTGGAGTAGTGGTTGTGCGGGGGACTGCCGCCCACGGGACGGAGGTTCAATTCCAGCAGTGGGGCTGGGCCTCCTACTCCCACCACCAGAGAGCAGTAATGACCCCCCCCAAAAAAAAAAGAAGAATTCAGGGGTTATTTCTTGTCTAAGATGTAAAGATTAGGCTGAGCCCCAGGGGCACAGTGGTTGTGTGTGGGACTGCTGCCCTCTGGGATGGAGGTTCAATTCCAGCTCCATAGGAGCAAAGGCTGGGCCTCCTACTCCCACCACCAGAGGGCAGTGATGCCAACAACAACAACAATAAAATATGTAAAGATTAAGTCAGCAAGTTTCAGGGATTCATGTGCCTGCCACGACTCTAAAGTGTCTAGCATCCATGAGGATTTGAAACTCTGTTCTACATGTCCCCCCTTTTGATCAGGATTTACCTATGCGGTCTTTGATCCAAAATGTTCATTAATGGTAGTCATGCACCATCTAGTTCTTCTGATCTCTTGACAGAGGAGGCAACTGTTCAGGGAGGTGACTGGTCACACATTCCTTCTCTTCCCTCTTCCTATTCCTGGACTTTTCTTCCTTTAGAGATGGATTGCTGTACCTTGGAAAACCCCTTAGCCCTACTTGTAAGTTATGTTAGCATTTGCCAGGCTGTAAAAAGTCCTAGAGGAGTGGTGGATTAAGTTTTGGGTGGTTAACCTCAAGGTCAGTAGTTCAAACAGACTTTGCAGCTCCACAAGAGACTTGCAGTTATACGCTCCCGCACAGCCTTGGAAACCTATGGCGGAGCTCCACTCTGTCCTACAGAATTGCTATGAGTCAGTACGGACCCCAGGGCAGTGGGCTGGGGTCTTTAGTTGCTAGCGAGTGCATTCTAACTCACGGACACCAGATGACTTATGTTCAGAACTTCCCCACTAATTTGCACAGCTGTGGTTCTTCATAAGCACATCACCAGGTCTTTGTTCCAAAGGACCTCTGAATAGGTTAGCACTGCCAACCTTTTAGCCATTTGTGCCAAAACAGGACCGCCCCACCCCATACCCCACCCCCAAGCTTCCTAAAAGATCTTCTTAAGGAATGGCTCATTTTGGACACAGGTGGAGGGGGCGGAAAGGCTTCTGATTCTAGGACTTCTTCACATCCCAACCCACCAGGTGAGTGGCAGCCCACGGTGCTGATGAAAACGCCTCCTTCAGTGCCTCGTTGGTCAGAGGCCCTCCTCAGATCCATCCTGCCTTCCAAGGCCTTGAGTTGGCGGAAAGAACTGCACCCTGCTTCTTCTCCTAGCTAAGGAACTAACTACCCAGCTGCAGAGATAGGACCTCGCAGCAGCCACTTCGGCTTAGCCTCCTTGGTGCCCACAGTAGTGAGTCAGGCGCAGAGGCTTAGCAGAGCTCATTCTGGGCGGTCTGTCCAGAAGGGGAGAAGGGGGTGGCCGGGAGTGGGGTATTAGCAATCAGAGACAGTGGGTCCCACTCATTCCTCAAGTTTCTTTTACAACTTTGAACTCGGTATGCAAATTTATGCAAGACAATATGCAAGCGGCCCTGGGAGCCAGCAGTCCAGCTGTGCCCCCCCCCCCCTTTTTTGGAGGGAGGTGGTTGCTGCACAGAACCACCGTAAAACTCCCTCCCCTTCCCCTCCCCCAGCCACTGCAGATGCAAAGCTCCTTGACCCTACCCCAGCCCCCCTAGGGCCGCCACTCTGGGACTTTGAATGACTGGACTTTTCTATAGCACCTTTATATGTGCAGAGGGCTAGCCGGCCGCTTGGGCGGCTCCGCCCCTCGGCATAATCCCGGGCATTGTGCTCCAGCCGGGACTGAGGCAGGGAGATGCGGAGGGAAACCGGCCAGCCTGGCCTAGGGCAAGCGGAATTCTGAAAGCCTGGCCCACTCTCATCTCCTCCCCGGACATGGCTAGACTCTTCTGCCCACGGCACCACAAAGCACCCCCCCCACACACACACACACACACACTTGAATGAAAGTTCAGTCCCTTTACTGACTTAGGCAGAGCTCATGGTCCCCGAGGTTTCTCCCAGGGTCACGTACCTGCCCCCACCCCCACCCCCCAGACTTCTCAGTTTGAGTCAGCAAGTCCCAGCCCATCACCCACCCCATGGGATCCAGACTCTTCCCCCACCCCCTGATGTGTCCACCCCCACCGTGGCATCCCTGCCACCCCCAGGAAGCCAGCAGCAGCACAGCCCCCAGAGTCCCGGGAACACAGACAAAAGACCTAGCGGGCAGGGCCGGAACTGCTGGGGGGGCGGAGGGGGGAGCAGTCGCTCCCTGGAAATAAGAGGGTATGTTTAAAATTCTCAAAAGCAACCTGCTCAAAGAGGAATGCAGGCTGGGTAGGGGTGGGGGTGGGCAGAGTGGGGAGAGAGATGTACTGGGGGGGCAGCAGCGTGGGTGCGGCGCTACCATCCTCAGAGCGTCCCCCCACCCCCACCTCAAACCCGCTCAGTTCAGAACCTCCGGAGCCAACCCAACCGCCTCGCCCGCAGGGGAGCTTTCTCAACCCCTGGCTTCTCCCTACCGTGCCCTTGCACCGTGCCCTTGCCCCACTCCAGACCTCAGGCCCCCTGCACTTGGCCAACTTTCCAGAAGCGCTCACTCAGCCTCCACTTCAGGTCGGGCCACGCCGCCGCAGCCGCCCCCGCCCCAACCCCTCTCCCAGATGAAATCCCCAGTGTCTCCTCTTCTGGATCCGGGACACAAGAGAAACAACGTGAATTCGAGGGAGGCTTCTGGGCCGAGGGAGGCGGAGGAAGTTCTGAACTCCAGGCTGAAAGTCCAGAGAGTCCTTCCCCTAACTCCCCTCGCCTGGTTTCGCCCGGTTTCGGGGGTAGAAGCGGGAGAGAACCGGAGTCATCCCTGACCTGCAGGCATTGGTGAAGCCAGGAGAGGGGTTTTTCAGGGACAAAGAAAATCACGAGGGAACGGGGCAAAGAGGGGTGGGGGGCGCTCAACCGATAGGAAAGGACTATACCAGACTTTTTATTATTACTAGTATTTAAGACGGTCTGAATCCAAACGGTCCTGTGAACTTCCGCAGCGTCTGGAAAATGGTAGATTTAGTTGGTCAAGAGTTCGGCTCAGAAATCTTCTGGGTGGGTAACGGGGTGGGGAAGTGGGGGTGGGCTGCGGGAGCGAACTGGGCGCGGAGAGGACGTGGGGAGTGGTGGGGGCGTCGCGCAGGGAAACTAGCTTTCGTTCTATTCTTTCGCAGAGAAGCGGAAGCGTGAACGGGCCGTGCGCGCCAGGGCGGGCAGTTTGCCAATGGGACGGCGAGGTCCCACCCCAACTCGCTCAGCACTCAAGGTCAAAACGCGCCTGGAACTAAGCAGGAAGAACGCAGGTCTGACCCCTGATTCCATGCGCAAGGAGAACAGGGGGAAACAATGGGGGGTCGGGGGGGGGGGGAGGCAGAAACCCGTGACCCTGGGAACGCACACAGACCAGGAGGTCAAGGAAGCGCGCATAAATGCTTTTTTCTCTCTGGCTCTCTCTTTCCTTTGATAAACTCACTTTTGAAGAACAAAAGCGGCAGCCACGCAGTAGGCACACTTCACACCACAGTCTCCAAGAAGAAAATCATTACAGTTTACCCCAGATCTCCGGGGCAGGGGGCTTTTGTAATTTTTTAAAAAAGGAAAAGGTGACAACTTTGGAGAACGAGGCTCGAAGCAAAGCCTTTAGGCTTAATGGATAAGAAGTATTCCACTCGATTTAGGAAAAGGGGCCTGGGGAGTCGGGCCAACATGTGCCCCCCATCTCCACTGCGGGGGGAGGGGTTTGGGTTGGGGGGGTGTAGCGGAAAGCCAAAGCTAAAGCTGTCCCGGCCCCGGAATTCCAGCCCAGAACCGTGGGCTTCAGTTACGTTAACTCCGGGCTGGGATCTCTGGCGCGCCTCCCAATGTCCCCTTTACTTTTTCTATCCAGCGCTCGAGCCAGAATCCCTCGGGTAGCCTACTTAAAATAACTGCAGTCCCAAGCATTTCCCCCTGAAGAAGCCCCCCCCCCCCAAAGAATCAGCAAACCCTTTCTTCTCTCCTCACAGTTCCAGTAGAAGGGTACTCACCCACCCCCGAGGTCCCCCCTACGTGGTGTCCTCCCTGCACCCCCTTCCATACCAGAGCTCACCGCTTAGGCCCCAGGACAGCATCCAATGCCCAGAACTTGGGTCAATGCTTGTACCCCAAGATCAGTCTCAAGATTCATAGGCTCGCAGATCTAATGGACACTTTCCTTCCCGCTAAACCCCCCCACCAAAATAGAAACCAGGGTGTTTTCCACCCGAGGAATAGCAGGGTACCAAGAGAGCCTCTTCTCTCTCCAATTATCCCCAGCAATCCAGACGCCGGAGACTTTCTTCTGCACGATCGATCGACCTTCAAGTCACCTGGTCAGGCCTAACTTTTGAGGTTCTCCTCCCTACGATCCCCCAAAACCCGTCGAAGACTTCCTCTCTTCCTTCCCTGAAGCAGTCCCCGCGACCGCCACCCCTTCCCAACTTAAGGGACACGGGCCAGGGTCCCCCCGCTGCCCTCCAAGTTTCTCCAACCTTGTCCCAGCTCGAGTTACCTGCAACCTGCTCGGGGCTGGCGCCGACCTCGGTGTCCACGACCTTTTGGCAAAGGCCCTCGCCCTGGACCAGCGCCTGCAGGGGCAGCTCGGAGCCCGGGTTGGGGTAGCAGCGCAGCCCCACGGCGCAGCGCGGGGTGTACACGCCGCACGCCTCGCCCTCCAGCCGAGCGCACACGGAGCAGCATCCGCAGCCGGGCTCGCGGGCGAGCTCCGCGCAGGGCTCCCCGGCGACCGTCGGCGGGGGCCCGCAGGCGGCGAGGCGCTCGGGCGGGCAGGGCGGGCAGCGGAACAGCACCTCGGCGCGCGCGCCGCCGCCCGCGCCCAGCAGCAGCAGCAGCAGCAGCAGCAGCAGCGGCGGCATCGCGGGGCCGCCCAGTCTCGGCAGCATGCTGGCGATGGAGAGCGCGGCGACGGCGAGCGGGCGGGCGGGCGAGCGAGCGAGCGAGCGAGCAGGTGGTTTGACCCAAAGAGTGCGGCTGCCGTCTCCTCTACGCCTCCTTCTCTCCCCGCCGCGGCCGCCGGCGGATCCTAAAGGGCCCTGCTTCTCCCCGCCCCCTGCCTTCTCCCCTCCCCCTTTTGGAGACCACCCCCTTCCCCGACACTCCCGCGCGCGGGCTTGGGCAGGCGCGCACACCGCCTTGCCCACCCAACCCCAGTTTGTGCCTGGCTCTGAGGGGCCCCCGGTTCCTCCCTAGGCTCTGCCCCTCCAGTCTCTCTCCCTCTGCCTGGCACCCCGAGAGTATCTTGGGGGTTGAGGAGGATTCCGGGGGAGTGGAGAAGAAGGATTACTTTGATCTTCTCTCTCCGTTTACTTGGTTTGTCCAGCTCACGGGGCCAGGGGTGGCGGTGGGTTGGGGGTGAAGCCTAGGCTGGCTACAAAGCGAATAAAAACTTCAGGTAGATTTCAGCCCCCGCACCACAGCTGAGGGATCATCAGCTTCCCAAATCTGGCCGTTCTTGCTAAGAACCAGAAATGCAAATCCCTATTTGTCCCCCATTTCCGACTTCCATCCTCACCCTCTCCCAGGAATCCCATAGGGACCCGGGGCCCCAGCCGCCAATCCAGAGAGCCCCCGGAAGGGCTCAGCAATCCCTGGGGTACGTTCACTGACTGCTCTCTCCCTTGCTACTGAGGAACAAAGCCCCCTCCCTTCCTGTTCCGCCTGAGCTGGACTGGCGGAGCCTTCCCGCGTTCCGTCCACCGCCCTTATCCCAGGCAGCTGTTGATCGGTGCCATTGAGTTGGTTCGAACCCATGGCGCCCCGAGGCACACAGCGCTGATAGCAACACTGTCTGGCCCTGCGCCATTCTCACAATTGTTCCTATGCTCCAGCCCGTGGTTGCAGCCGCGGTCAGCCCATCTGCGTCCAGGGCCTACCTCTTTGAGCCGCACCTCTCTACCTTACAGAGCTTGATGTCCAACCAGAAATGCAAATCCCTATTTGTCTGCCATTCCCCACTTGCCTCCTCACCCTCTCCCAAGCATCTCATAGGAGCACTTCTTGCGAGCCCATGATATTTCGAACAGTTTTCTCCAGCTCTGCATTTCAAAGGCATCAAAGGTGCCTCATCTAAAGTCCAACTTCCACATGCGTAAAAGGCGACTGAAAATACCACAGCTTGGGTCAGAAACACCTGAATCCTCCAAGTAACTCTCTCGCTTTTCAATCCTCTTCAGAGACTTCCC
>PVJH01037330.1:0-18025 GCA_004026705.1 Nesogale talazaci | reverse complement strand
CACCATGTTTAAAGGTATAAGGGCCAGTATATATGCAACACGTACTAAGTCATACTTGTGCTTTCAAATGCTGCTTAGAAAGGTAGATAATATATTTCCTTGCTTCATGTACAGTTGTGTTAGTCCAAGTTGGCTAGAGAAAGAAATTCATTGACGTTCATATATGTGTAAGAGAACTTTATATCAAAGAAAAATTGTATTTTAAGAAACATCCCAGCCCAATCTAGATCAAGTTCACAAGTCCAATATTAGCCCATATGTCCAATACTAGTGCACAAATTCCTCTTTAGATTCACACAGCCAGACAATAGTGCCAAATGCAGGGAGATCACAGGCCAGTGGATGGAAAGTCTTGTAGATCCAACCAGTGGTGATGGAAGCATCTCAGGGCTGGTGGGGGTCTCCACCTGACTCTTCCATCTCCAGGGCTCTAGCTCCATCAGCATGGCTCCATGTGGCTTGTCAACAGCAATGTGAAGCAGAGAATGTGGGATCCACCTCCAGGGAGCAAGGCAGGCGATCACAGAATCTTTAGGAGAAGACCATGTCCACACAGAGTCCTCATTGGCTATGACCTGATTGACAGGCTAGTCTCCACCCCTTGCTCAAGCTGACAGTTGATCATGTAACTACCACAACCGTGAAAATATTTATATATCCCTATTTCTTAGATCTCCTTCAGTGATAAATCTGTAAAATAATTTTGATACCACAGAAGGCCTACAAAGCCAAGACCACCTTCAGGACCAATTCAACTCCAACCTTCTTTCTCTACCTTGGGGCCTCAAGTCCTCTGGGAGATAGAGTCCTGCTATCTGCCCCTGATTTTGTAAACTGCAAAGGCAGTTGAAGCCTTTGCTGCCTCCAAAGCTGATCAAAGCTTGCTCTCACATTTCCATTACAAGCTTGGGAAGGACCTCCCGAGTGGTCTGTCAAAATGAACCAGAGATACGCAAAAGCTCTTTGTAATGACTCATGGCAGCCCAAAGGGTGAACTAGGTCAAATGTCTATTAGCACATAATGAATAAACAAAATATGGCATATGTATGTAATGGATCCCCCAGGCAGCAGTGCCTTGTCTAACTCCCTTATTTTGGACCCATGATGAGGAAGAGGAAATTACTAGAGTAGGACAACATGTTTGGTGAGACAGAGCGTCAATGATATGGCTGGAGAGCCTGGCTTAGATGGATTTGCACAATGGCCACAGCAACGAACCAGAACATGCTTGTGGTTGGGAAGACGATCTAGCTTGGACGACATTTTGGCGTTCCACCTAAGGTCGCCATGAATTAAAGCTGAGTCAACGGCAGCTAACAATAACACATGTGTAAACATTCTGTAAATTTAAGATGCCACGGAAGTGTAAGAACTTGCATTGATACATAAAATTGTGATGTGGTTTGCGGTCATGAAGTTGGAAACCCAATGCACTATGGACTAGAACCATGTGATGTATGGGATTGCTGCTGGCTGGTCTTCTGAAGGAGAAAACCAAGACTTTCATTCATAGTCTGCCTTCCCCTGGAAACTCCACCGAAATGTCCGCATCATCCTAACCGCACTCAAGCCTCCCCTGCCTGACAGGGGCTGCCTGTGCATGAGGTGCATTGCTCAGAAGCCCAACCTGGGTCTCCTGCAGGAGAAGGGACCCTTCTCTCCTGGAACCATCACAGTCTCCTGCCCCAAACCTAGTTGAGTATAAAGACCAGAAGGTTCTTTGATACTTGTCGGAAGCCCTCAGAAAATTTTAGCTGGAAATCACTATATAACAAGGAAGATGAAAAAGAAAATGTTGCCATCGTCTTCAAGGTATATGTCAGCTTTTTCTGGAATGTTCAGGTAGTCTGAACCGTCTGTCATGTCATGTACTGGACACATATCCAGAATCTCTCAGAAACTGCTGCCTGAAGTTGGTTCAGTGCCCTCTTGCCTGCATGAAAGTATCCAATCTGTCACGTAGTTCATGAAATCGGACACATTTCTATTTGCTCTATTTGGTAAGATGCTATTGTTATATAAAATGGTCATCACTGGAGGGAAATTGTTGCTTCATTGGTATGGCATTTCTGATTGAGGTGAGGAAACTTTTAGAAAGAGATGGTGGTACCAACTGGACAACATTGCGACTCTAATTCACATCACTGAATTTTACACTTCACATGGTTAGAATGGAAACTTTTCGGTCAGATATAATTGGCTGCAATCTAAAAGAGAATTTATCTTTCAGGGAAAGCAGAGTAAAGAAGCCCAAGGAGTTCATTGTCATGTTTTCATAACATCTTGTGAGTCTATAACCAATTCACAACCGAGTGTTAAGTCATGAGAGTGCCACAATGCAAAACCATTTCTTGCCAAGAGTAAACTTTGACTCACGGAGACCTCCACTCTGCCGGCATTCTAACAGCGGCTCTGGTCGGACGGCCTCTTCTCTCCCACGGCGCCTGTCGCTGGGACTCAAAGCCCCCCACCCTTGGTTAGCAGCCGAGTTCCACCAGGAACACAGAGACTACATGAGCGGTTCTCAGTCTGTGGGTCGCGACCCCTTTGGGGGGGTCCAACGACCCTTTCACGGGGGTGGCCAGATTCATTACAGGAGCAGAATGACAGTTCTGAAGTAGCAACGAAAATAATTTTATGTTCGGGGGGCCAGCCCAACATGAGCAGCTGCATGAAAGGGCTGTGGCACGAGGAAGGTTGAGAGCCGCTGCTCTCTATGCTCCAAGAGCCCTGGGTTATGCTACCCCAAGTCAAAGCGGGGGCCTCAGCACCCAGAGCACACTGCGCTCCTCTTGCCAAGAAGGAATGACCTCTCACCAGCTCCGTTTTTCAGAACCATTTGCTCAGCATTTTCCCTCCACCCACTCTTTTATTTACATTGTTAGGAAAAATTACCTGGTAAATTCGTCAACCTTGAAGAAAGAAAGGAACACAGACATTTTGCTTGTTTTCAGAAACAAAATAGGAGATCAGAGACCCTGGACCTGAAATCCCAACTTCAGTTTACTTAGGAGATGCCAAGATTTCAGGTGCCGCTGGCCCTGCGGGTGGCGAGATCTCCTGCACGTTAAATCACTGCTGCAAGATGCACCAGCCCCTCGCTTTAGAAATTCCAGAGTTCTTGGCACCAAATCTTGATAAATAATTCTCTCTATTCCCCTTGACTGTTGGAGGCCTTTCAAAGTACTCCCCAGGCCCTCCTCCTGTCCTGCCCTTTGATCTTATGGGAGAGAATGTAAGGGTCAAGCTGTTTGTATCCTAGACCCCTTGCAATGGGGTCTCTAACTGCCTCCTTGGAAATCACCAGGTAAAGGTAGGTTTTCGGGCCACGCTTCCTGAAGTTCTGATTTCATAGGATTGGGTGATGTCGTTTTATCTCTAAGACTGTCAATGATACCAACTGATCTGATGCACGTGGTTGATAGGACCCACGGGCAGTGAGAATTCAAGACTGAAACGACTCGCTTACAGGAGAAGAGGAGAGTTTGGCATAGGACTTAATGGAGAGATGTTATAAAAATCAGTCATCACTTATTAGAATCATTCGAATTGAAAACGTCCTCATCGTCCATCAACTTACAGTTTGTGTTTTTATTTCCATTTTAGGCATCAAGTTTAGAATTGTCCAGTTCTTTTTGTGGGTGGGATGCAGCATTTGCATGGAAACAGGGCATTTTTAATCTTTATTTCAGAAAGATTAATTATGACAAAAGGAAATAATCTTTGGCATTTTGTTTTTGCTTGGCTCTGCTTCCAGTGGGAAAACTTGCCATTCAAAGTGACTCACTTCGTGTTCAGGCATCAATCAGGAGTAGAAATTTAATACTGTGCAGACTTGCGAAATCTACTTGGATAGTGATTATCCAAAATGTTCCTATTTCCTCCTCCTGAATGATCCTCTTCTCAGATTCTCATTTACCTTCGAACTTGGCCTTTTTTTAGCATTTCAAGAAATAGAGCTTTGCTCTCAGCAGGGCTGTGAGTTCTGGGCAAAGAAAGCTTGTGCCATACAGCTTATCCAGTCAATCAACATTTTTCATCTCAATGCATGAATAGATAAATACAGGCAAGTTAGCAATGAAGGGAAAGGAACATATAACAGAAAGAGCACTACAAGAAAAAAATTAATTTAAAATTAAATTTAAAAAGAGCACTAAATATGGAATCAGAAAAATGACTCCCCAGATCCTCTACCAGATCTCATGCAGTCTGCGGTAGTCAATTAAATAGAACCCAAGTCAAAATGGGGCAAACTTTTCTCCAAGATGTGAATGCAACATACCCAAATGAAGAAGGGAATCAATAGAGAGATCTGAAGGACCAGGCCCAAACCCAACTACTCGGACAGCCATCTTCCCCCAAGAAGAATTTACTTCTGAGGATAGAACTGAATGTACAGCTCAGAAAGAGGGACATGTCAGGTCAGCATACACAGGAGCAAATGAAGGGGGGAGAAAGAGAGTGTGATGCTCCCGCTCCAATGGATACTGCTGATGGACCCTGAACCCTGGAAATGAGGAGCCATGTGGAGACCCCTGCCAGCGCCGGCACCCATCTACTGCATGTGCTTCATAAGTTGGAAGGAGACTTTATAGACTGGTATAGCACATATGGGCTAATATCAGACTTATGATTTTGGACTGGACTGAGTTGGGATACTTTCTCAATATTCCATTCCTCTTGTATATAAACCTTTCCCTTATATCCATATGCATGCCTAAGAATTTGTTTCTCTAGTTTACCTGGACTAACATATTATGGTACAGCAAGACTTCCCAGAATTCTCAGGAGAAAGCCATGCCCACATAGAAGCCTCATCAGCTACTCATTGGCTATCTCCAGATTAACAGGCTAGACTCCACCCCTATATTCAAAACATTATCTTTCTACTGGAGTGAGCACTTATTATCAGCTCCTCTCTTTTCAGTAGGTTACTATTATTTTTTTAATCATTTTATTTTGAGTCTATGCAACCCTAATCACAATCCATACATCCATCCATTGTGTCAAGCAATTTGTACACTTGTTGCCATCATTATTCTCAAAACATTTTCTTTCTGTTTGAGCCCTTGGTATCAGCTTCTCATGTTTTTCCCTCCCTTCCTGCGCCCCCCTCCCTCATGAACCCTTGATAAATTTTTAATTATTATTATCATCATTTTGCCATATCTTACACTGTCCAACATCTCCCTTCACTGTCTTTTCTGTTTTTTGTGCCCCCGGGATCAGGTTATATGTAGATCTTTGTAAGTGGTTTCCCCTTTCTTCCACACCCTCCCTCTACTCTCCTGGTATCCCCATTCTCACCACTGGTCCTGAAGGGATCATCTGTCCCGGATCCCCTGCGTTTTCAGTTCCTATCTGTATTAGTGTACGTCCACTGGTTTAGCCAGATTTGTAAGGTAGAATTGGGGCAATGATAGGGGGTGTGAGGTGGGGAGAACATTTAAGAACTAGCTGAAAATTGTATGTTTCATTGTTGCTTCACTACCTCCTGACTGACTCATTTCCTCCCCATGATCCTTCTCTAAGGGGATGTCCACTTGTCTACAGATGGGCCTTGGTCCAATCTGTACTCGCCCTCATTCACAATGATGTGGTTTTTTGGTCTTTGATGCCTGGTACCTGATTCCTTTGACACCTTGTGATCACACAAGCGGATGTGCTTCTTTCATGTGGAATTGGTTGCTTCTGAGCTAGATGGCCACTTATTTATCTTCAAGTCTTTAAGACCCCAGGTACTATATCTTTTGATAGCCGAGCACCATTAGCTTTCTTCACCCCTTTTGCTTATGCACCCATTTGTCTTCAGTGATCATATTAGGAAGGTGCGCACACAATGATATGATTTCTTGTTTTGTGATGCCTGTTACCTGATTCCCTTGGACACCTCATGATCACACAGACTGGTGTGCTTCTTCCATGAGTGTTTTGTTGCTTCTGAGTCAGAGGATCACTGCTTATCTTTCAATCTCCAGATTTTATATCTTCTGATAGCTGGGCACTATCAACTTCCTTCACCATATTTGCCCATGTACCAGCTTTGTCTTCAGTGATCTTATGGGAAGATGATCTTCAAGGAACGTCAGTTTAATAGAACAAAGTGTTCTTGCATTGAGGGAGTACTTGAGTGGAGGCTCAATGTCCATCTGCTACCTTAATACTACACCTATAAATACATGCACATAGCTCTCTTTCCCCATACTCATATATAAATGTACTTACATATGTATGTGCCTTTATTTAGATCTCTATAAATGCCCTTTGTCTCCTATTTCTTTCCTCTATTTTGTCTTACTTTCCTCTTGTCCCACTAACATGCTCAGCCTTCATTTGGGTTTCAGTCATTCAGTAATTCTTCTCAGTTACATTACCCTTGATTAAGTCCTACCTGACCACCTACATCCTCCTCACCACCGATCTTAGATCCCTTTTTGTTCCCTTGTCCCTGGGTTTGTTAACACCACTTCCTCTCTCCCACCTCTCCCTCTCCCATGTCCCACCAGAACCATCAGTCCCATTGTTTTCTCCTCCAGATTGTTTATCCATCCTATCTTATTTACATAGACCTGAAGAAGTAATAACTTGCACAAAAACAACATAGAGCAAAACAAAACAGCAAAAGAAATTAAAAGAACAACAACAAGCCAAAAACAACACAAAAGAAAAGCCTGTAAATAGTTCAAGGTCTGTTTGTTGGCCTGTAGAAGTGTTTTCTGGTGCAGTCCGATGGGGTGCACTCCTTGTTTCCAAAGCCTATTTTTTATACTCCCTCGAAACTTCCTTGCCCTGCTCCCCTTGCTGTTCTATTGCACGCCCTTAGTGTTTTTCTTCGGTGTGGTAGGGTTAAGTCAGGTGGAATTCCCACACTGTGTCTCCAGTGTTGTGCCCTGGTCCACTACAGGTTAGTGAAGGATGTCATGCCTCACAGTGGGGCCGGCCATATGGTCTTCTCTGTGGATTGGCTGCTGTGAGAGGGGATAGTGTCCTCAAGGCTTGGTGAGCCAGGATGTGCCCCACTCTCTCTTCCTTCCCCTTCAGTAGGTTATTACATGGTTTGGGTTGCCCCTGCATTTCCCCTAACTCATGGAACCTTTTATGTTACAGATGGAGGCACTAGTGGGTCCTGGAACATTCTTGCACATGTGTCAATACATCAATTGCCTAACAATGACTGAGATGCTGATGAGATACTGAGAGATTATGAGTCCTTCACCAATGGTTGTGCATATTATATCTCTTCATCCAGTATCTATTTATGCTGACAGCACGTCTCAGTTTGAAAATGTGCTCACTAGCTGCAAATGGCTACAGGATCAAAGATTGCCACTCCAGAAAAAGGTTGGCTGGGATTTCAATTTCATTATTTGTAAAGTTAAACTAATACTGGCCTCAGAGAAGAAGCACTCAGCTGCTAATGGAAAGTCAGCAGTTCAAGTCCACCAACAACTGTAAAAGAGAATGCTATGGCAACCTTAATCTTTTTACTTTTCTTTTTCTTTTTGTTTTTTTGTTTTAGGGGCATCACTGCACTCTGGTGGTGGGAGTAGGAAGCCCAGCCTTGCTGCTGGATTTGAACCTCCAACCCAGTGGGCCGTGGTGCTGTGCACAACCACTACACCACCGGGGCTCAGCCCACTTTTCTTTTCTTTAAAATAAGTCATGTTGGGGCTGAGCCCCAGTGGCATAGTGGTTGAGTGCGGGACTGCGTTCGACT
The DNA here is from genome assembly GCA_004026705.1 of Nesogale talazaci. Lineage (NCBI taxonomy): Eukaryota > Metazoa > Chordata > Mammalia > Afrosoricida > Tenrecidae > Nesogale > Nesogale talazaci. Next base: position 10,307 of record PVJH01037330.1, on the reverse strand, counting down.
GGCTTGGCAGTTCAAATCCAGCAGCAGCTCTCCAGGAGCAAGGCTGGGCCCCCCACTCCCACCAGAGGGCAGTGATGCCTAAGGGGGGAAAAAGACATTTTATTGGGGACGCTTCCAGTTTTTACAATAATCCCTACATCGTTGCATCAAGCATATTTGTACTTATGTTGCCATCATCATTTTCTTTTTTTTTTTTTTAATCATTTTGTTGGGGGCTCCTGCTACTTATATCACAATCCATACATACACCTATTGTGTCAAGCACATTTGCACATTTGTTGCCATCATCATTCTGAAAACACTTGCTTTCCACTTGAGCCCATGCTATCAGGTCCTCATTTTCCCCTCCCTCCCTGACCCCCCTCCCTCACGGACCCTTGATAATTTATAAATTATTATAATTTTGTCATGTCTTTTACTGTCCAAAATCTCCCTTCACTTACTTTTCTGGGCAATATCAATCTTTAAAGAATTGGGAATTCTGTAGAGAATCATGAAGGACTAAGTCAGAGAATATTTCAGAATAAGCATTCTAAACATGTTTACTTTCAAAAGAGTTTTCAAAAGAGTTTATGTCTGGGGCTGAGCCCCGAGTGGCGTCGTGGTTGATTGCAGGACTGCGGCCCCTTGGCTTGGCAGTTCAAATCCAGCAGCAGCTCTCCGGGAACGAGGCAGAGAAGCTCCCACGACCACCAGAGGGCCGTGATGCCCTCCCCCCGCAAAAGAGTTTATGTCTGAAATCCATAACTCCACCAAAGATAAGCCCTCAAAACACAGAATTTTTACCCAAGACATGTTTGTGTGGCAGTTGGTGCTGGGAAACCATGCCGTGAAAGGCATCAAGTTTCCAAGGTCTCAATTCTGGCCTGTCTTTGCAGATGCAGACCTGGCCTAGAGCACATCTCATCTGCAGGGAGCTTGGTCAATGCTGCTGCCTTCTATTCCTTGTTCAGACAAACTTCTCTCTGCTCCAGGAACTGAGAATCCCGTGGTGACAAGCCAATCTCTGCCCTGATGGAGCTTACATTTCTTTGCATCAAACACTCACGATTTCTTTTGTCTGGTGAAAGCACTAGCTTAAATTGGTTTTAGTTTTGGCCCTCACCACCAAACTGATAGAAATGAAATGAGACCATTAGCACTTGACTTCCAGCCATCTGAAAAGACTGTCTTCGGAAAGAGGTCATGACAGAAAGAGAAAATCCTGATGACAGGTGAGACGTCTGAATTTGCCTACAGTTAAATCCACTTAGGTGCATTCAAGTGCCAGGAAGCAGCTCTTGAAAAAAAAACCTGTGCCATCTTGAACCCGGGGTTAGTCTGCGTAATTGGGTCGCAGCCACCAGCGTGGGGCAATGTCCAGGGTTCAGCCCCTGCACTTTTCAAGTCTCTGCTGGAATCACAGAGCCAGCCAAGCTGTCTGTGCTCAGACTCTAGTTTGATCCCGCAAAGCCCCACTAGGAGACACAGGATGACACCTCCCATTTTAGGACTTGTCCTGCTTCTGCCAACTTCCCTCGCCTTGCACACCTGAAAGTAGTTCTGTGCTCCTACCTGTCCCAACAGCTCCGGTAGCTGAGGATGGGTGGTAAGTATGACTCATGGCAGTCTTGAAATCCAACACACGCTCCTGAGATCAATGCTTAACAAAACAGCAATAGAAGTGAATCTCCTCAGTATAATTAATGGCATATATACAAAACCAATTATCAAGATTACTCTTGATGGAAAGAGATTGAAAACATTCCCCTTGCCAACAGGAACCAGACAAGAGTGCCCCTTCTCCTCGTTCCTGTTCAGTGTTGTACTAGAAATCATAGCTAAGGTAAGAAAGGACAATAAAAGGCATCTAAATGTCATGGAAGTGGAATCTTCTCTTGGTTACCCTCCCCCCTAATTTCTTCATGCATGAGGAAATCTGTATCTTAAAGAGTGGCGGAGACAGGGCTGAGCCCCGGTGGCGTAGTGGTTGTGCGCGGAACTGAGGTCCACTGGGATGGAGGTTCAATTCCAGCAGTGGGGCTGGGCCTCTTACTCCCACCGCTGGAGAGCCGTGATGCCCCCCCCCAAAAAAAAACAAAAAACAAAAACAAAGAGTGGCGGAGACAACTGCCATGGACAACCCAAACCTCATGGAATTGTGTTCCTTGGTTTGGAGGTTTGAGGTCTTGGTTTCCTGGAATATCATAGTCATTTGTCCTCAACATATGTTTAATGCTGCTTTTTGACCCCTTGCTTTGTTTTGTAGGGTTCTTAAAAGCTTGCAGGTGGCCATCCAAGTTAGAACAACTGGTCTTTATACAATTTGAGCAACAGAGGAAGGAGAGTCATGAAGAGCAGGAGGAAATAGGGGTCCGGCTAATTGTCTTCATGAGACCAGAAGAACCAGATGGTGCCCAGCTGCCATTGATCAAAGAGTTTATAGAACAATCCTGCTCCAGAGACCGGAAATGCAGAACACCATTTCAAATCTTCATGGAATCCACAGTTTCTGGAGCCATGGGGCTTGATAAACCTCTGAAAGTATTGCCCTGAGATAACCTTTAAAGCTTAAACCAAAGCTATCTCCTGAAATGTCACTCTTCTTTTTCTTTCATCGGTGAACTTTGTTATTTGTAAAAGGAGAGAGCACATCCTATCTGCTCCCACCAAGTCTTTCTCATCTACAGCGGCTTCTCCCTGGGTCTGGGCTCCCTCAGTACCTCAGTTGGGTATCTTCTCTGACAGGAGCAAAGGTCTGTCTGATGTCTCCACTTCTCATCTGAGGTCATCCCCCCTGCAGATGCTGCTACCTTCTTGGATAGAGGTCCCGAGTTGAGGTCCATGCTGATAAAAATGGCTAAGTTCTCAAATGTGGGATCCTCTTCCAGGAGTTGTCTTTAAAGTTGTTAACTTGAGGGTGAGGGAAGGAGAGGAAAAAAAGGAGCCGATGAAGGGTCCAAATAGAAAGCAATTGTGTAGAAAAGGATGATGGCAGCCTATGTGCTTCAACAAAGATACTTGATACAATTGATGTATGGATTATAATGAGCTAAGAAGGGGGCACTGATTATAAGGATCTACATATAACACCCTCCTCCCTCGGGGATGGAAAACAGAAAAGTGGTGAAGGGAGACATCAAACAGTGTAAGACATGACAAAATAATAATAATAATGTGTAAGTAATCAAAGGTTCATTGGGGGGCTGTTGGGAGGGAGGGAGAAAATGAGGAGCTGATACCAAGGGCTCAAGTAGAAAGCAAACATTTTGAGAATAATGATGGCAACAAACGTGCAAATGCTTTTCACAATGGATGGATGGATGAATTGTGATGAGAGTTGCAGGAGGCCCCAATAAAATGATTTTTTTTAAATATGGTTAAAAATAAAATAAGAGATATTGCTCTAGAAAAAAAAAAGAGAGAGAGGTAAGAGCCTAAAGCAAAAACACAGCTGTTAATGTGGACAACTATCTTAACTAATAAAATATGCGTGCCTTGTGCATTGTACTCTTTTAGCACTAGCTACATGAGATCAAATCAACAACAGCAACAACAAAGAGAGAATGCAAACCTTAGAGCGCACTAAGTTGAGATTAACAAGGAAGGAACAACTCAAAAAAGAGGATGAAGAAAGTCATGCAACTCAAGAATAGGATCAATGTCACTAAATAGTCCATCTAGAAGCCCTGGTGGCGCAGTGGTTGTGGGTGGGACTGTGGCCCACAGGGCTGATGGTTCAAATCCAGCAGCAGCTCTCCAGGAGCAAGGCTGGGCCTCCTCCTTACACCAGGGCAGTGATGCCACACACACCAAAAGAAACCATGTAACTGGTGGATGTTTGGCTGCATATATTCTCAACAACAACAAAATAAACAAATTGATTTTAAAAAGCAATCAATACCTCAATGACTCTAATTTCTGATCTACCACAAAGCAAAACAAAAATGAAATGAATTCGGGCTGAGCGCCGGTAGCGTAGTGGTTGTGAGCGGGACTGCGGCCCACTGGGATGGAGGTTCGATTCCAGCTCCACAGGAGCAAAGGCTGGGCCTCCTACTCCCACCACCTGAGGGCAGTGATGCCCCCCCCCAAAAAAATGAAATGAATTCTCTGAAATGTTATCATTTATGTTTCTATGTGGATATTTTTAAAAACTTACGAAAATCTGTAATCTCATGACTCAGGACTTAAGAGTGATTACTTATGCATAGCATACAGCTAAATCACTGCTTCAAACCATACTGTAATATGATAGAAATAATTGCCTTCAGTGTCATAAGCAATGACTCATTCAGTTAAGTAATCAATTACCTGAGCAACTCTCAGAGAGTCATTGTCATTTACTGTACACTATTCAGTTAGAAAAAAAAGCTTCAGGATTTTGTCCTAAGTTTATTAATTTGGAGAGTAATTTTTAAAAGTATTTCTATATCTTATCACTATCTATTTTTCAATCTGTTGTGAACCAATGCTATTAAAATTATAAGGTCTCTTTAAGTACAACATATGAATGGATGATGATACATTTTTTTAAAAGAAATTGTCAGAAGCTATTTCTCTAATTAGGAGCTATACATAATTTGATGTATGATGAAAAAGGCTGATCATAGAATAAGTTAACAGAATTCTCAGGAATATCCCAAAGTATTTTCTTTTAAATAGACTCATTCCCTCATATTTCATATGTAGAGTTATGCATTGTTTATCATTTTTTTTTTTTTTTAGGCATCACTGCCCTCAGGTGGTGGGAGTAGGAGGCCCAGCCTTTGCTCCTGTGAGCGGGAATTGAACCTCCATCCCAGTGGGCCGCAGTCCCGCGCACAACCACTACGCCACCGGGACTCAGCCCTGTTTATCATTTTTTAAGTAACCTATTTACCTCAGTATAATGTGTTCAAGATTCATCTATGTTGTAGCATGTATCTGATAGAGTATTTGTTTTTTACAGTATAAAAGATTGTATATTAAAATACAAAACCAGAATACCTGGTGGTGTTGTGAGCTATGATTTGGGCTGCTTGACACAAGGCTAGTAGTTCAAATCCACCAGTAGGCACATGGAACATTGAGTCTAAAATACAATACCATTCCTACAAGAAGGAACCAGAGCGCTCTGGAGAGATGGCTTAATTAGGTTTGAGGTAGGGAATAGACAAGGTGGGCTTACATCATCTTTATGTTATTACTATTGGGTGTTGCTATGATGCTGGAAGGGATGTTTGTGGTATTTCAAATGCCAGCAGGGTCACGCAAATCCAGCAGATTTCAGCTGAGCTACAGACTAAGAAGAGACTACAAAGAAGGAATGGGCTGTCCACTGCTGAGGAATTCATCATGGAAAACCTGATGACAGATCTGAGACATTGTTAGATGCTGGAAGCATCATGACCAGAAGCAGACCACTGTCAGAGGCAGAGACAGAAGATAGACCTCTCAGGTGAGAAGACACTTTTAATAGGACAGAAAGAGCTCTCTTAGAGTAGATTTCACCATCATGACATGGATGGAATGAAGCCTGTGAGAGTAAGCCCTTGGGACTTTGATCTCCTCGTGGGACATGACTCAGAAGAAAGAGCCGCAAACATCAGTTAATAACCAGAACTTGGAAAAACAAAGCTTGAATCTGGGAAAATTGGAACTTGTTAAAAAATGAAATGGAACACTTAAAAATCAATATTCTAGGCATTCATGAGCTGAAATGAAGTAATACTGGCCAATTTGCAGGTGAACAAAACATGTGTTGGGAATGGAGTAATCAAGAGAATGGCATTGCATTCATCTTCCCAAAGGACATTGTGAGGAATGGCTCAGGATCGGGTAGTGGTTCATTCTGCTGCACACAGAGTGCCTATGGGTTGGACTCATGGAAGCTAACAATCACAACTATGCTAAGATTACCTCTACATTCAAGGAAATTCAATCAATACAATTCTTATTCAAGTGTATGCAGCAACCACAAAAGCTAGTGATGAAGTAGGTGGAGAATTCTACTAAGGTCTTCAGTCTGCAACAGAACAAATATGCAAGATGAATTGATAGTCACTGATGACTAGAATGCAAAATTTGAAAACAAAGAGAAAAAGCCAGAGTTGGAAAATATGACTTTGGTGGTAAAAATGAAGCCGGAGATCACATGACAGAATTTTGCAAGATCAATGACTTCATAAAAAAAACACCTTGTTTTGGAAATAGAGGCAAGAACTAGGAGACAAGGAGCATTTACAGAGATCCAAATAAAGGCATGTATATATGTAAACATATTTATATATGATGATAAGGAAATAGATCTATGTGCATATATTTATAGGTTTAGTATTAAGATAGCAGATGGACATTGTGCCTCCACTCAAGTACTCCTCTAATGTAGGAACACTTTGTTCTGTTAATCTGGCATTCCATGATGCTCACCTTCCCAACATGATTGCCGAAGACAAAGCGGATGCATAAGCAAAGGTAGTGAAGAAAGCTATTGGTGCCTGGCTATCAAAGGATATAGTGTCTGGGGTCTTAAAAGTTTGAAGATAAACAAGCAGCCATCTAGTTGAGAAGCAAAAAGCCCACATGGAAGAAGCACACCAGCCTGTGTGATCACAAGTTGTCAGTCGGATAAGGTATCAGGCATCAAAAAACCCAGAACAAAAAAATCATATCATTGTGAATGAGGGGAAGTGTAGAGTGGAGACCCAAAGTACTACTGTAGGCAATTGTATGTCCCCTTACAGAAGGGTCATGGGGAGGAGATGAGCCAGTCATGATGCAGTGTAGCACCGATGAAACATACAACTGTAATGGTACCTACCTTCCACTATCTTGACTCCAATTCTTACAAATTCTTACAAATCTGGCTAGATCAGAGCATGTACGTGAGTACGGATCAAAGCTGGAAATACAGGGAATTCAGGACAGATAACCCCCTAAGGACTAATATTAAGAGTAGCCATACCAGGAGGAGAAGGGAAAGGTGAGGGGAGAGAGGGAGAACCAATCACAATGATCTACCTATAACCCTCTCCCAGGGGGATAATCAACAGAAAACTGGGTGAAGGAAGAAACCAGTCAGTGTAAGACATGAAAGAAACAATTATAAATTATCAAGGGTTCATGAGGAGGAAGAGGAGGGAGGAAAAAAATGAGGAGCTGATACCAAGGGCTGAAGTAGAAAGAAAATGTTTTTAAAGTGATGATGGCAACAAATGTACAAATGTACTTGACACAATGGATGGATGAATAGACATGATAAGAGTTGTACAAGCTGCCAATAAAATGATTAAAAACAAAAACAAGAAGACCCTTTTTTTCAACAACAGATGAGATGGACTTCTCCAGGTAGAATATACAAAAACCAAATTGACTACATCTGTGAGAAGAAATGATAAAGAAGCTCAATATCAGCAGCTAAAACTAGGACAGGTGTTGACTATGGAACAGACAATCAATTGCACAAATGTAAATTCAGATTAAAGCTGAATAAAATGAAAATAAGTCCATGAAAGTCAAAGTATAACCTTGAGTAGATGCTACCTGAATTTCAGGAACTTCTCAAGAACATATTTTCTGCTTTTAACATTAATGACAATGCCAAACAACAACAACAACACTAGTGACAGAAGATCTGAGGAGCTGTGGAAAGTCATTAAGAACACCATTCATTAAGAAAGTAAAAATTCACTAAGAAGATAGGAAAGAAAGAAAAGATCAAAGTGGATGTTAGAAACCTGCCCTTCATCATAGAGTAACTAAGACACATAGACGAAATAATGAAGCCAAAGAACTGAACAGAAAATTTCAAAGGGCAGCTCTAGAAGACAAAGTCAAATATTATAATAAAATGTGAAAAGGCCCAGAGTTAGAAAACCCAAAATGAAGACCGTGCCTTAGCATATCTTAAACTGAGAGAACTCAGGAAAAAATGCAAGCCTCAAATTGCAATATTTTTATATTCTATGGGCAAAATATTGAGTGATGCAGGAAGCATAAATAAAGAAGATGGGAATAATACAGTCACTGTACCAAAAAGAACTAGTGAACATTCAACCGTTTCAAAAGGTAGCATAGGAATAAGAACCACTGGTGCTGAAGGAAGAAGTTCAAGTTGCACTGAAAGCATTAGCCAAAAACAAGGCTCCAAGAATTCATGGAAAACCAATTGAAATGTTTCAACAACCCAATGAAAAACTAGAAGTACTCATTCATCTATACCAGGAAAATCGGAGGACTTCTACTTGGCCAACAGACTGGAAGGGAGCCATACTTGTATCCATTCCAAAGTAAAGTGATCCTCAAATATTCATATTATGGAACAATATCATTAATATCTCATGCAAGTAAAAGGTTGCTGACGGTAATGCAACAATGGTTTTAGCAGTACATAGAGAACTGTCAGTTTCAGTCTAGATTCAGAAGATGTGAAACAAAGGATATCATTCCTGCCATCAGGTGGATCATGACTGAAAGCAGAGAATGCCAGAAAGGTGTTTTCATTCACTAAGCAAAGGCATTTGACTGCATGGACCATAACGAGCTATGAATAGCCTTGGGAAGAGTGAAAATTTCAAAACATTACATTGACTGACATCCAGAATGAGGTTTTTCATCAATCAGCCTTTCACCTTTTTTGAAATTAGAAAAGCACTACAGCATAACTTGAGTATACCCATAGCTTTGTCCTTGTAAACTGTGTTCAACATCATAACAGTTTCTTCATCATTTTTTGAAAGCAGGAAACACAATTTCCCAGCTGCATGCTGTTCCTTTATATCAGCTATCACCAAAAAAGGAGGTTAGAGCAAAAGTTTTTTAATTAAAAAATTTACTGTGACCAGAGAGAACCTTCCCAGGTGACATCACTGGGTACACTAACTGAGAGTGAGTTGCCCAATGCTCGCCGGCAAAGACAACTGTAGTACAAAAGGTCTGGTCAGTGGAGCTTTTTTCTCTTTATTTTTTTCTTTTTTGGGGGTGGGAGAGCCCCCTCATACATATGTGTATATATACATAAATATGACAGAAGATACTTTCTTGCTTGGGGGGGGGGGGCAGGCATCACTGCCTTCTGGTGGTTGTGGGAGCTACCCAGTGCTGCTCCTGAGAGCCGCTGCTGGATTTGAACCACCAAGCCCGCAGCCGCAGTCTCATACTCAACCACTTACGCCACTGGGGCTCAGCCCCAGAAGATACTTTCTTTAGCATATGTATTTATCTGTGCTGAAAATATATCCATGACTATAGCAGAGCATAGGGGAGGCAACATTATGAAAACTTTTAGCCAAACATCTTGAGGACAAAAGTCATTGATTCTATGAGGTCAGGACTATAGTCTTGAGGACAGCAAAGTCAGCTGGCATAATATAGTCTACAAAGACAATGGTATGCATCCTACTTCGGTAACTAGAGACTTAGAAGATTATGAGTGCTCAAATAACTTGAAACTTTTGGTGTCTTCTCCTCCATAGCAAAGAAAATCATGGAAACAATGAGTACAATAGGCTTCTAGACTATATGTGTTCTACCTCCATGACACTTAGACCATAAGAACTATATGGTGCCCAGCTACACTATTAATGGCTCTAAATGGTACCACAATACAAGGTTCTGGGATTTATTGAAAGAAAAATGTGGAGCAAAACCCCAAAGCATAGAAGACTCCAGAGAGTATTGTTCTTAATTGCTCTTCAGGGGTGAAACTAACCTCACCTTGTGGCTTAATTTTTAGTCAAACAATAGACAGGTCTACCAGGTGAACTAGGGAATTAAGGTACACATTTCTTGGAATAGTCAACTGTTTAAGATCAAAGGGCAACATGTGCTCAAAGATGAAGTTCAGAAGTCTGGTTAGGGAAGGAGGAATGGAAACAAGAAACACAGGGAGGAAGTAGGCTAAGTGACTGCAATCAGTTACATGAAACAAACTGTGCCTGAGTTGTGAACTGAAAAACTGATTTGCTTTGTAAACCACCATCCAATTAGCTATAAAAAATTAAATAAGTAAATATCATCCAAGAAAACCCTACAGTGCAGCTGTTCTCTGTACCATATGGCATTGACCCTGTGGTAATGGGTCCCATGTAGTTTTATTTGGAGGGAGGTGTCAAGTTTATTGACATGATTTATGTAAAGTACATGCGCTCTTTTTAGTATATAGTTTCATTAATTTGACCAACATACAAAAAGCAGTCAATTGTATAAAACCTGTCGCAATCAAGCTATAGAGCTCTTCTATCATCTCCAAAAAGTCCTTTAAGCCTCATTGTGGTCTGGCACTCCACCCACTCCCAATACCTGGTAAATATGGACCATTTTCCTCTCTCTATAATTTTTGTTTCTAG